>PVJX010015599.1:0-41814 GCA_004027295.1 Dolichotis patagonum
TCACAGAAATAATGGCTGGAAACTTCTCAGACATGCATAAAAAATTTCACATGTGAATAAATGAAGCATATAGAACTCCAAACAGCCATGACCAAAGTAAATCTAGAACAAGGCATACAATAATCAAGTTTCAAAAATTCAGGGCAAGAAAAGAGTATTAAAGGTAGTTAGAAAAGAGAAATGAATCACCAATAAAGAAAAGCCTATCCGAATCACAACAGACTTCTCAACACAAATCCTCAACTCAAGGAAAGCTTGGAGTGAGGTATTTCAAGTCCTAAAAGAAAACAACCTCCAACCCAGATTGATGTACCCCACAACACTGTCTCAAAATCTATGGAGAAACAAGATATTTCCAAGACAAGAATAACTGAAGAAATACATGACCACAAATCCAGCTCTTTAGAATGCTCTGAAGGATATTTTAGAAAGAGAAAACAAAGACCACAAGCACAAGAACACCAATAGAAAGAAGCCACCAAGCAGAGTAAACAATTAAAAAGAGGTGAAAGGCAGGTGACCAACAAGAGGAAAATAACATTAAAGAGGTAAACCAATACACATCTGTTGTAAGCATCTATGTAAATAGTCTCAACTCAAAGGAAACAGACTGGCAGAATACATCAAGAAACAAGAGTCAATAATATGCTGAATTCAAGAAACACATTCAATTCAAAAAGAAATTCATAGACTGAAAGTCAATGAAAAACAACACTTCATGTGATAGCATCCCAGAAAAAAAGCAAGGGTAGCTATTTGATTTGCAGATAGTATGAACTTCAAACCAACACTGATCAAAAGGCACAAAGAAAGTCATTACATACTTGTTAAAGGGAGACTGCAACAAGAAGAAATAACAATTATAACTATATATGCACCAAATAACTGCACCCAACTACTTAAAAAATATTAATTGACATGAAAAATCAAATAAGCACTAACACATTGTAATGGAGGGTTTTAATATTCCACTCTCACAAATAGATAGATCAATTAGACAAAAAATAAACGTGGAAATACCAGAATTAAACCAAACCTGTGAACAAATGAACTTACTAAATGTCTCCAAATGTTTCACCCCACAGTATCAGAGTACACATTCTTCTCAGCAACACATGGAACATGATCCAATATAGAACACATACTAGTCCATAGTAATGCAAAGGAATTGAAATTATTCCATGGATAGTATCTGACCATAGTGAAATGAAACTGGAAATCACCAGTGAAAGATACTACAAAAACTGCATAAACACATGGAAATTAAACAACACCCTCTTGAAGAACCAAGTTCACAGAGAAGGAATTAAATAAGAAATTAAACAGTATCAACAGTTAAATGAAAATGCCAACACAACATACCAGAACTTACGGCACACAATGAAAGAAGTTCTAAGAGGGAAATTTATAGTGTTGAATTCTCACATCAGGAAAATGGTACAAGCTCAAGTAAAGAACTTAATGGTGAACCTCAGACTTCTCGAAAAAGAAGAACAAATCAAACCAAAGCTTATAAGAGAGAAGAAATTATAAATGTAAGAACAAAAATTAATGCAATTATACCAAGAAAAAATACAAAGATTCAATTAGGTGAAGAGCTGATTCTTAGGAAGATTAAATAAAATGAGTAAACTTGTACCAACCTTATCAAAAAGAAGAGAGAAAAAACAAGGAATGAAAATGGTGAAATCACAACAGATCCTGCATGAATCTACAAGATCACCAATACCTATTTTGAGCACCTATAATCTAATAAGATGGCAAACATAGAAGAAGTGGACAAAGGACAAATTTCTAGATATATGTGAATTACCAAAGCTGAATCAATCAGATATAAAAATCCTAAATAAACCAATATCAATCAATAAAATTGAAGATATTATTAAAAACTTATCAGCAAAGTAAAGCCCAAGCACTGATGGATTCAGTGGTGAATTCTACTAGAAATTTAAGGAAGACCTAATACCACAACTTCTCAAACTCCTTAATGAAATTGAAAAGGAAGCAATACTCCTAAATTCATTCCTGGAAGCACACAGTGCCCTGCTACCAAAACCAGAAAAGGAGCTCATATGAATATGAACAGTCTCCCAATGATGGTGAAGAGCATTCCTGGCAGAGGGATAAGCAGGCACCAAGCCTCCATGATGGGAACGGGCGTGGGTGACTCTAGGCTCTCCACCCATGTCAGGGAGCTCCTACTCCTTTTGATTTAACACAGCCTTTTGAAAGACCATTACAATGTCACTAATTTGTTTTTGCACATTTTAAGATTTTATTATCTATTTCTTTCTTATTGATTTGTAGTGTTCTACATCTCAAAGAAATATATGTGTGTGGCTGTGTGTGTGTGTGTGTGTGCACAGATATGTGTGACACATACATTTGTTGGGTATATTGGGATATGATTTTCCTACTATGGGATTTCACTGTATCTTCATTATTGTATTTTTAAAATAAACACAAATTCTTAGTTGCTTCTGTTTCAATATACACTGAAATATTATGTTTAGCAGGCTGTGTCAATTTTAAGAAATCTTTGCTTACTTCAAATATGATAATCTTTCAACCAATTTTGTCAATATTTTTAATATAAAAGTAAAATCTGTGGATTATTGAAAGTTGTAAAGTTTAGAAAAATCCAAAAAAAGAAATAAAAATCAAGCAATCTTCCATGGAGAAGATAATAACTACAATTTTGCATCACTTTAGCTTTATGAATGCATGTGTGCATATTATATAATAGAAATCATGGTGCATATACATTTTTATTTCTTGTTCTCTCTTAGCCCATTTACCCTCATTGTTTAAGATACATCAAAGAACTCCATTTTAATTTTTACATATTTTGTTAAAATCATACAACTAACCTAGGGTCCTTTATAAATATTGTATATATAATGTTCAATTAATTATAATTATAGTGAGATAAATATTTTGTACCTATATGTTAAATTACATTTAATAAATGTTTATAAGTAGATGTAAGTATTTACTCAATTTCTTAATGTCTATTGTGATAAAATCTTTCATAAAAGTCATACTAATTTGCCTTCCTGTTGGCATTTAACTAGAGCACTAATTGCCCTGCACATTTGCTGGCGTAGGTATAACAGACCTGTGACAAATGATGCCCCAAATGGTGACATTGTAATTTGTATTTCTTTATTTTAGAAGGTTGAACATTTATCAAATGTTATTGACCATCTACATTTATGCTATAACTTATGTTCTTATGTTATCTTCTTTAACCACTTAAAATTCTTTTCATGTAACAATGTTTATTCTTTTGTGTATAGATTTACATATTTAAATATACAGAAAAAGATAACTAAAACATAAAACTATTGAGATAGTAGAGGTAACTAAAGAGACATTTAACCTTCTGTGAAATATTTTAATTATTTATGCACTTAATAAAAATTGATTTTAAAAAGAAAATTCCAGTTTATTGCGTTACCGTAGTTATTGGATTTGCTTCCCTAAACTGTGAGCAGCTGTTTGCTCTTTGGTGGCAAGAATTGCAGAGTTCAGCAGTATTTGCCTATTTAACTGAAATAACACAGCTTCAGGAAGACTGCACAGTCCATCCCTGGGACCACCCTCAGCAGCTCTGCCCTGCCTGCCACAGGGCAGAATTCTCTACAAGTACCATATGCAGCTCATAAAGCAGTACCAACTGTCACAGGACGGGGAATGAAGGGAGCAGGGAGATGACACATGTGCCAACCAGTTATCATTCTGATACTTTGGTTTTTGTAATTATGGTGCAATATTTCAAATAAGCCTGGGAGCAGGTAGGAAAGGGTGAAAGACAGCAGGTAATCTAGCACATAGGGTAATTTTTAAATTAAAAAAAAACTTAATGTCCAACAAACAAAATAGTAAATGTTTACAATTTAGTTTTCAAGGACATTTATTTTTAATTACCAGTTTATTTAAGTATATATTGGTCTAATTTGTCTCATCAGACTGGAGATACTCTCCCTTAGCCTTTCCCTGAAACCCAAGATGGCTTTATTTTGTTATGTGATGATGGTTGCTAAAGGGTGTCTATCAGCTATTTTGGCATTTACAGAATTGCTCCAAAAGATGTCCTTTGTAAGATGCAGAGGGTGTTTTTTCCTTAGACATTTCCTTTTTTAAAAAAATAGAATATGTAGGTAATATCTAAGTAATAAAGAGATACTGGATAACATGAATTTATGAATTTGGATATGATTTGGAACTTCTTTGTGCATCTTGAAATGCTGCCTAGGGACTATGACCTGGAAGAGTCTGTTAACTCCATCATCATCATCATCATCATCGTCACCATTGCAATTTCACTGAGCATTTAACCAAAGCGCAAAATCATAGGTACTATAATTGTTTTTCTTACAATTTAGTCCTAAACTATTGAATTTATCTCTTACAGGTGAGACAGCTAAGCTCAGCCTCACTGATGCAAGCTGATTGCTTCATGATGTGGGGATGTGATCTCAACTCATTTTGTCTGCCTGTAGAATCGTATGTTCAGTCAAAGTGCTTTATTCTCTGTCCTCATCCTACTACCTACTGCATCCTGGGCAGTGATATGGTAGGCAGATGCTCATATAGATGTTCATGTCCTAATCATCTGGATCTGTGAAGGTATTGTATTGCATGGTAAAGGGGAATTAAAGTTACAGATAGAAATAAAGTTGGTAATCAACTGACCTTGAAATGAGATCATCATAGATTATCTGAATAGGTCCAATGTGATTGTGGGAAAAGTGAGGCAGGAGATGAGTCAGAATCAGAAAAACAGATGTGAGGATAGAAGCTGCTATTCTCTGTGAGAATTCACCTGAACGTTACTTCAGGGTATATCATTCTGAAGCTGTTTTTGGATGAGATTAGTATTTGAATTGATGGACTAAGAGAATACTACACAAGGTGAAACAACCTGGCACAGAGGACATCTACCATGTGTGATAGGGTCTCTTGATTTGTCCGGCAGAAAAATATTGATTTCTTACATGTTTAAATATTTAGATTATTAACTAAGTCAGAAATAATTGTTTTGATAATTAGACACAATCATGGTGAGTAATTCCTTGCCACTATTATTAATTCATTCCTCATTAGAAATATTCCACAATACAATCCTTGTTAAAATTCTAATTCTGGCTAAACACAGTGGTTCACATCTCTGATTTCAGCATTATGAGGGATTGACAGGAGGGTTGCAAGTTCAAACCTAGTTTAAGCAAATTAGTGAGACTGTCTCAAAGCTAGTGATGTAGCTCAGTGCAAAGAACTTGGGTTCAATTTTCAGTAACGAAAATGTCTTTTTTCACAGAAAATAGAAAAACAAGTCTTTAAATTTTGATAGAACCACAAAAGAACCCAAACAGTCAAATAATCTTGAGCAAAGGGAATAAACTGAAGGCATCACTTTCCTTGATGCTAAAATATGTTATAAAGCTATTCTAATAAAAAATAGAGTGATAGTCACATAAAAATAGACACTAATGATACAAGATAGAAAGCCTAGAAGTAAATCATGCATTTACAATCCATTAATTGTCCACAAATCTACTATAAACACAGACGGGAGAAAGAACAGCCTCTTTAATAAATGTTACTCAGAAAATTGGGTATTTACATGCAAACAATGAAATTTGATCTTTTTCTCATACTATGCACAAAAAACAACTCAAAACTGATTAAAGAGTTCCATGAACCCTGAAAATGTAAAGTGACTAGAAGCTCTACAGCACTAATCTGACAGTGATCGTCTTGATTATGATCATGAAAGCATAAATAACAAAAACAAAAATAGACAAATGAAATTGCATCTAACTAGAAAAACCTATGGAGAGGAAATGAAAAAACAGGGTAAAGAGACAACCACAGAAAAGGGGGGAACAGTTGGGAAATATACATTTATGGAAGGATTAATATCCAATGCATGTAAGAGACTCAGACAACTCAAAGTAAGAAAACAACTAATCTGATTTTTAAAATGGGCAAAGGACTCGAACAGGCAATCACAAAAGAAACCATGCAAGTGATCAATAAGTTCAGGGAACAAAATGCTCATCAGTATTAATCATTAAAGATATGAAAATTAAAATAATGAGGTATCATCTCACACTTGTGGTGTTAGTGTAATAGATGAGTGACCATTGTCAAAATGAATAAAAACAACTGGCAAGGGTATGGAGAAAAGAAAACACTTGTGGACTACCATTAGGAGTGTCAATTAGTACAGCCACTAATAAAAATGATATGGAGATATGTAAACCAAAATAGAACTTACAGCAGTCTCACTTCTGGGTATATGCACCAAAAAAATTGACACCAGTAATTCAAAGATATGTGCACTCCTATGTTCATGGAAGCATTATTCAAAATTGTCAAGATATATAGTCAACAAATTAGGTGTCCATCAGCAGATTAATGGCTAAAAAAACCCCACAAAATACAAGTAAGTGAAAAACTACATATTCAGCTCTTTGAATGAGATCCTGTCATATATGGCAAGATAGACTCACCCAAAAAACATTATACTAAGTGAAATAAGCCAGAAACAGAAAGACACATAATGTCTGATCTTACATATATGTGGACTCTAAAAGAGGTGAACTCACAGAAGTAAAGAGTAAAGTGATGGGTACTGGAGAGTAGAAGAAAGCTGAATGAGCCAAGAGAGAATGGGGAGTTTTTGGTTAGAGAGGAGGAGTACATTTTGAGCTCTATTTTACAGTTGAATGACTATAGTCAATAATAAAATATTGTATTCTTTATAATAACTAAAAGAATAAATTTTAATGTATTACTATAAAAAATGAAAATGTGTGACAGTCTGCTTTCCTGGACTGTAACAAAATACCTGAGATAATCAATTTAAAAGAAAAAAAGTTATCTTTCAGCTTAATTTTAGAGGTGGTACTTTGTGACAAGAGCATAAGATATAAAGAAGCATGACCTTGTGGCAGCCAAGAAGCAAAGAGACATCAGGAGAACAAGAGGCTGATGTTCCACATCTTCTTGGGAAACTTGATTCCAATGACTTAAACCCTCCCACTAAGCCCCTCCTCTTAAAATTTGCACTACCTCTCATTAGTACCAAGCCAGGGACTAGGCTTTTCACACATGGGCTTTTGGGGAACAATTCAGATCCAAACGATAGCAGTAAATGAGGCAACTGATGTCATTCACCCCACATTGTACACATACATTAAATCATTTATGCATATATAATCCTATAAACATATAGAATCCCATAAATGTATATAATTAAGATTTTTCAACTAAAAATAATATTAATTTTAAAATTCTGATCTAATTCCAATTATATTCAAGGGGTTTCAGAGTTTAAGAGAGACAAAACATGTTCAAATGCATGATAATGAGGTCATTCAATGAATTTGGCTTTTTAAAATCTAGGCTATTCAAAGCATACTACATAGACTTTCATATGAATTTCAATTTTGCTTTCTAATATCTACATGCACCGAAGTGAAACACTTCTGTTAATTATTATTACTCATAAAATAACATATCTGCTGTATACAATTGCTGCAGTGACTGAATGAGATACATGATAAATGTACATAAAACACAGAAAATAGAGTCATGTTAAATAGAGATAATGAAATCTACTTTGCAATGTTGTTTAAAGGATTAGACACATTTCATTACAAATGTCTGACATAATATCTGGCCCTTGAGTCCATTTCAGTGGGTGTTGTTACTCACCACTATAGCCACTACCATTACTAGCACTTGCTAACTCTGGTGCTTCTTAAGGTTCAGAGCTGAAGTAGCATAAACAGCCATTTTATGGGAGTGGAGTTTTTGAAGAAAGAGCTGAGGACTCAGCTATTCCTGCTTCCTCAAGATCTTCTCTATCTCCTGATTTTAGAATATGCGGTGGGGTTGCACTTACTTTCTGTTTAGGAGATGGGGTTCAAGACTGACATTCTAAAGAAAACAGCAAAGGTAGAGCTAACTGCACTTTAATTTTTAGAGTAAATAATGGGAGATATCTAGGTTCATCGGGACTGGAAACAGAAGTGGTACAATCTCAAAATCATTTCTCTTCCTAAGCATGCACTTGAGATTTGAAGTTTTCAGCAGCTTAGAGAGATTCCCAGGCTATTAGTCAATGGTAGCTCTCACAGAGAGCTAATTAAGCTATACAGGCTTTCCCACTCATTCAGGTGTAACTTGATAAAACAGCATGGCAGTAAATTGCAGTTTATATAAATGTTTCAGAGGATAAAACTTTTATTTTAAGGTAAAATAATTCAGATCTTTCTCTTTATTCTTTCACTTTGAAAATCTCTTGTCCTTTTTTTTTTTTTTTACTTCAATGACAAAAAAAGCTCCCTACTCCATTAATAATCTTTCTTGGTTTTGAGATGGTTTCCCTCTTGAGGGTTTTTAGCAGTTCCCTCATCCTTGTTTTGGCTGCAGCATTTACGATTCCCTGGGTAATAAAAGGTTACCCTACTTTAAAGATGTACAGTGTAATTATTGCTTGTCTTACTTTTTTCCTCATTGTTGAGACTGAATGCTCAACATCCACAGGTTAAAGAGGGAAGTTTTATTTTAGTTCCTACTTTGTAGGAGTTTCAGTCCATATTCAGCTGGCTCCACGGCAGGATTGCATGGCTGAAGAGCATCAGAGAGGAGAAACAGTTCATGGTATGGCGAGCAGAAGGCTGCAAGTAGCAGCAGCAAGCCTACCTTTCCCTTTTATCTCAACTGGCTACAAACCTTTTGGGTGGTGCCACTCACAGAGTGGGGCTTCTATTTTCAGTAAATCCATTCAACCACACCTAGAATTATGTTAATTCTAATAAATGGGCTAAAATTAAGTACTGCACACCCTTAAACCCAGTATAGCACACCATGATCTAGCCACCTTCCAAAGCCCCACCTATAACTGCATGAGGCTTTGAGGGGAGGGACATTTAGACACAAACAACAACACTGCCTACAGCAAATAATTTGTCAGAAGACAGAACTCATCGGTATAGATGGTTTCCTTTCTTCTAGAAGAGGTTATTTCATAAGTTATTTTGCTGTTGTTTGCTAATCCATAATTTGCATTTATCTAAAATTGGCCTTTTTAGGAAAAATGCTCAAAGAAATGCCAGTTTATTGTCAAAGCTGCTTTTAAAAATTCCTTTATGTGATATATGTCATTTTTCTTTTCATTTTTTTTTCTTTTTTTTGGTACCAGGGATTGAACTCACGACCTCACGCTTGCCAGGCAGGTGCTTATGCCTCTGAGCTAAATCCCCATATGTCATTTCTTATACCTGATTTTTCCACAGAGGATTTTCAGTGGTGAATTTCCATAGTTATGTCTATTTGTTCTCAATTTTTAAAATGCTGCTGTTTCCCAGGGCTTTGTCCTTGACTCACAGCTACTTACATTTACTATTTTCCATGTATCATTCTTTAGCCCACTTATGATAGGACGTTAGTTCTGTCACTGCCTTTTGGTAATTTCTTGTACTTTTGTAATTTTAACTTTCATAAATATACTAAGTGCTGTCACTATTTTTGTAGTCTCAGTTCCACAATCTTATATTCACCTTCCTATTATAATTCTCTATTTGACTATTCCAGAGGCATTTGATATTTCTGTATTGCTCAACTTAGGTTAATTTATGCTCAGTGGCTTAAAATAATAGAAGTGTATTTCTCTTTTATGATACACATATATCATAAATTGGCTGGAGTTCTTCTTGCATTATCTAAACTCAGGGACCCAGGTTGGCAAAGCACTCATCATATATGGAATTGCCTGTTGTCAAGGTGGAAAATATAGAAATGCCCGAGGGCTCCTCACTGGTGGATAAATGATACATATGTTTTAACATCTTTTTGGACAGAACTAATCATATGACCTCACTAAACTGTAGAAGAGTTACAAAGAATAATCCTGCCATGTGCTCAGATGTGAAGCATTGAACATATCTATCAAATAGCTTTAATAACTATCTCAACATTCATAACTACATTCATCATAATTTCCTCCAAATGCATTTTTGTTCCCTTTTGAGTACTCCAGAGGCAGTACCATCCACCTTACTACTCAATGCCAAAAAGCTGTAATCAAGAGGAAGACATAGTTACATTCCAGGGTCATTGAGCCATAGTAATCTTTTCTAAAAGTCATTAATTAAAATGAATGATGGAATGATGAATCCTGGCTTATCCTGGAAAGTCATTGTATTAAAATGCCTTTCTTAAAACTAGTAAAGAAAATCTTGAAGGACAAAATATTCTGCTGTGTATGGACATGAACCGTCTCAAATACATCCTGTTTCTAAATCATTTAGGTCATCCTTTCTGATTTAGGAAGATATGGTAGGAAATATTTCTTTGGTTAGATGAGACATTCCTTCCTCACGTGGTATAGACAACAACTAAGATCCTTGAGTCTAAAAAAGCTAAATCCTCATCTGTGTATTGAGAATCTGTTTTGGACTGAACTCTTAAATTTTTTCATTCCTATATTTACTTTATGGAAGCATTCACTTGGCAAGCATAATGCTCTGAACACTAAAACGTAAGTTTTCTTTTTGTGCTCAAGGAGCTTACCACTGCTAAGCAACATATGTGGCAGCATCATTCCAACACTACATTAGAGAAAACGTAAGACTAGGACAATGTGCTTTTCCTTTAGGGGAGGCTGGGATGGTTTATAAGGAGGTGAAATTTGAACTGGGTATTGACATTAGAATAAGAGTTTGGTGAGCAGGGTTCAGGAAAGGAATTCAATGTACAAGAACAAAAACAAAGTTCTCTGGCCAGCTATGGTCAGATTAGTGGGGAAATGCTTAGAGATTCAGATGACTGGGGAGTCAAACTAGTGATAGAGACAGAAGAAACACAACAGGGAAGATAGGAGGAGCTGGATTTTAACATGCTGTGTGTGTTATGCCAAGAAATCTGTACTTTTGTCTTAAAGACAAAGGAAATCTAAATGTAATCTAGAACTTCAGTTGAACCCAAGAGATAATGAGATGTGGGAACCTCATGATGGAAATCCTCTTATGATTATCTGCTTTGATTAATACTCATGGGCACCAAGGACAGTATATAGAAAAGATTCTAAATTACATCTACAATAATTATTCATGCCTAATACACTGGAAGCAACCAGAAGAAGCTGAAGAAAATAATAACAGGGACACCTGAGACAGAATGAACCCTAGGGAAAGAAAGATTTGGCTCCCTCATTCCAGTTAACTACAGAATGGAAGAACAAGAGACAAATGATTTCACTTGTACATGTTAGAATCCTTGAAGGAATTACTTCTAGGAACTTGGAAAGTATCAGGAAGAGGAAAGCAAGAATGGAAGAAAAGTGCATAAACATGATCAATACATAATGTGAAAATATGTGGAAGTATTAAAAGGAATTTCATTAATTTGCACAATTAATATGTGTTGATAACAAAATAAAAAGTACTCACTTTAAAAAAAGTAACCTTGATCTAGCTTATCTGGATATGGGAGATGGAGAAAAAGACTATGTTGGATAAATCCAAAAGTAAGTTTAGACATCAGAAAATAAGCAGAGGACCCTAGGACAGAGCCCAACATACAGTGTGGGAATCCATGCATCAATTTATGTCTCAACAGAGAAATGCACAAATAATCCTGAGTCAGTGATGGTAGCTCTGGCAATGTGGGTGGAGGCCCACGTGGAGGGATGTTACAGTGTCCTGATAGCAAGTGGGCCTGGGGCAGTGGAGGCAGGGCTGCTTGTTCAGAAATCTGATATTGTAGGCAAGAGCACAAGAATGAGTCACAAGACACACGTATATACTGTGACACTCCCGGCCAGCCACTGAATACAAGAACAGTTTTTCAAATTGTAATATTTGGGTGTGTATTATTAATGTATAATTTCAATAGAGCACTGGTAGTAGATTATACCGTTTTATAAAACGGGGAACAACACGTTCATATTTACATTTTAGAAGCATTTCCCCAGGAAATGAAACAAAAAATGTTTTAGGTAGGACACAAATTGTGCAAAATTAATGAGATTTATTTAAAAGCCCACATAAAAGATGATAAAATGTTTATTAAAGGCACTAGCAGCCAATAGAGAAAGGGAAGAGTTTGAAAAAGATTTTGGAGACAGGAGTTGATGACATAGAAGAGGAGAGATGAAGAGACTGACAAGTCTCCAGTGGCTGGAGATACCATTATCTGGTTCCCAGGAATCTGGGAGAGCCAGCACTTTCCCTTGGAGGCTCTGTTTTCCAAGACAGAATGACTTGTGAGTGGCCAGCATCATAGCATATCTAAAGGGACACAACTGCCACTACTGACCTTAGCACAGAGACCATTCTCTCTTTGGTTTCCATTCCCTAAGGATTCAGCGTATCCCAAAGCATTTTGGACTGTCTTTCAATGTGGGACTCTGAGATATTCTCTTAATAATTTTGTGTCCTTTTTTCTCCATTTTCTATATGATAAATAATTTTCTTAGGTTAAGATTTATGAGGCAATGCTCACAAAATCCTTTGAGAACCTTACCTGAAGGCTCAATATAAATTACTTTATTAAGTATTGATGAATACTTCCAGTCTTCAGGTGAGCATAAAGACAGGAAAAGTACCTTTGTTTCAAAATACATCATTCTCATGGCTTTTTTAACGAACGAGTGGAAATACCGTGAGAAGGAGAAGGAAATAAGATGAATGGTAGCAGAAACAAGGATAGGTCTTTCTTCATGAGTGTGGGCTGCAGACAGAAATTAAAATATAATAATGCAAAGATAACACATGGGCTTATTCTAAATGAGCCAGTTCCATTTCTCACTATCAAAAGGATTTATGGTTTCTGTGGACTCTTGCCTATGCACTTCATAGAGTTAAAACACAGACACAGAAACAATAATCAGACCTGAGATTTCAGTGTGGCACCACGGCTCGCCAAACGATGTCAGGGAAAAAACACCAGGTAGCAATTGGAGTCCACTGCTATTTCAGGAGACAGAAATAAGTTATCTGAGGCTTTGGAAAGTGGCAGGTAACAGAGTTGCTCCATGCTGAGTATTTTTTAAGATGAGTTAGAAGTGAATCAATGAATTATTAATGGATGGCAGATATGAACCATGGAAGTGGGGGCCTTAAGCCAAGGACTGTACCCCCGCCCCGAGATACTCAAACCTGCACATTGTTTGTGCTTCCTTTCTCTGTCATCTTCGGCTTTAACAATCACAAGGAGTGAAGTTTGTCATTTTCTTTTATGCACTAGCTCATTCATCTATCGGCTATTTTTGGTGTTCATCTCACATTGTGACCTCTCAAACTTTGTTTAAACACAGTGTTCTGTCACTGAATTTTGGCATTAAATGGAGACTTAAAATACCTACTTTTTCATTTTAACTTGGAGGGAATGGATGCTTTGACAGGTTCTGCAATGCTATCTGAAGTTGTCCAACTAATTAGTGACATAAGAAAACTATTAGCAGCACCCACTTCACACTGAGTCCATTTCCTGCTTGCATATAGCATTTCCCACGATCGGAACCTGTTGCACCCCCGGGAAGCAAACGCCCAGAGTGTGTCATCAAGGAACAACTGAATCCTGAGCAGCCAAAACACATTAGAAAGGGCAGTAAGATGGTCAAAAGCATTCACTGAGCAATGACTCCTCCACAGTGTCATTGCTACATTAATGGATGGCAGATTTGAGCCATGAAAGTGGAGGCCTGTAAGTCAAGGACAGTACCACACCTGCAAGATGCTCAAGCCTGCATATTATTTGTGCTTCCTTTCTCTGTCATTCATTCATTAATTAGGTGTCCTTCCTATCAGGGGGAAGGAGAGGCTGAAAGGAGTGAGGTGAATGAGCACAGTTCATCTCAAGGTACAACTCAAGGTACCCAGAGAGCAGCAGAGGTGCCTACCCAGGTGTATTGCTCCTCTTGTTCTTTCAGGAAGTCTCATGTTTCAGTCTAGATTCTGTTTTTATGTTTCTTCAATTTATAGATTTGTACTGTTCTCTTTCAGGAAGCTATATTTGTTTTCTATAAATGGTATAATTTAGGTGGATATATTCTCAGTAATAAAGTTCTATATAGTCAATTGACAATAACACCAAATACCTAATTTTGTATTTGGTTCTCTAACAATTCTCATTGATGATGAGTTTGGAATTTGACAATTTTTTTAAAAAGTAACAAAAATATTCTTTGTAAGATTTGATTCTTTTTTCATCATTACTACTTTCTAGAACTACAGAAATTGGTTGATATTTCAAAGTATTTCTAAAAAGAATGATAAAGTAAAAACCAGCAGTGAAGTATAGTGCCTCTGGGACTTGGAATTGAAACACTTGTAAAACAACAATTTAATGAAGAAAAAAAAAAAGAAATAGATCTCTGGAAATTGGGAAAGAGCTGACAAGAGAATGAGAAGAGTTAGAGTAATTGGAGCACTGTGCAAAGAAAAGAACAAGGCAGACTAAATGCTAATAGTGGCTCTTGTGAGAGTGATCTGTCTCTGTTGCTAGAAAGTAAACCAGGAGAGAGTCAGCGGTTCCAGGGAGAAACATTGCTAGCTACAAGAAAAGCCCAGTTTGGGATAAAATTTTCTTCTGGAAATAAAGGCATCAGAAGTAGCCAGTAAAAGATAGAGTGCAAAAACTAGAAGATAGCACTGATGCAGGTGTCCATACACCTTAAAAACAGTAAGATAACTTTGAAATAACTGTAGGATGACTTGTGGAAGATTAATCTGAAATTAATCTAAAATTAATTTGAATTAGTAAAAAATCAGTAGCTAGTATGAATGACATAGAAGATTTGTTTACAAAAATAATAGAAGAAAACTTTCCAAGTATGGGAAAAGACTTAAATATACAGATACTTGAAGCATATAGAACCCATCATCAGATAAGAATTTCTCAATAGTCTATCATAGTCAAAATCTCAGAAGTCCAAAACAAGGACAAAATCTTAAAAAGATTTTAGAGAAAAGTGACATGGTACTTATAAAGGCAAACTTTTTTTTTGGTACTGAGAATCAAACTCAGGATCTTGTGCTTGCCAGGCTAGTGTTTATGCTGCTGAGCTATATTCCCATCCATACAAAGGTAAACCTTTTAGAATTACAGGAGACTTCTCAGCACAAACCTTAAAGGCTGGGAACACTTCAAGTGAAGCATTTCAAACACCCTTCCACAAAAAGACTCAACTTCCAACCTACACTAATATATTCTGCAAAATTACCTTTCAAAATTGATTGAAAATGTGGCTTTTCTATGATAAAGAGTACCATAAGAAATTCATCATCACCAAATTTACACTCTAAAAAATTCTCAAAGATATCCTAAAAAGAGACAATAAAGCCAATAGTGTCAAAAGTCTAATGACATTAATATACCAGGTAGGTTGTCTAATGACATTAATATACTAGGTAGGTTGAGTAGTTAAGCACAAGGGGGAAAAATGGAATCAGCAACAGGAAAATAATGCAATGACAGGAAAAATGTCAATCATTTAAGTAATACCTTTTGAAGAAGCCATGCCCTCCTTGAGAGTGCTACCATGTGGGGGCTGCTGAGGAGAGATCCAGATGCCAGTCCTTTCTGGTGCATGGTCTGGGAGACAAGAAAAGCCAAGATCACCATTACCCTCACAGGTGACTGACTGATTCAGAGAAATACGGCTGTGATAATAGCTACTGAGGTAAAATACAACTTAATACTTTTAGTGTTTAGTGTTTCAGTGACTTTGCAGGCCTAAAGCTGGTGATCTGATCATCTGTTCAGAGGATAGCCGTACATAATGCAACATCTAGGAGGGATCTCCTGAAAGTGGTAGCCAATTCCCTATTATCCTGTATCATTTTCATTGTTCTGTTTGTTTGGATTTTATTCTGTTTTGTCTTGTTTGATTTTATTATAACCAATAGTATTGGCAGCTATTTCAAAAATAACAAGATATATTATGGTAGTCATTTTTTATTTACTATTATCTTGTTTTAAAGTCTTTTATTGCAGTCATTGTTTGGTTATTATTACTTTTATTCTATTCTTTTTTGTTTGATTTTTACTATGTCTAAAGTTATGGGCAGCTATTTTGAAGACAACAAGAGGCATTATGGTAGACATTGTTGATTTTCTATTATCTTGCTTTAAAGTCTTGTATCATTTACACTGTTTTGTTTTGATTGGCTTTATTCTGTTTTATTTTGTTTGGTTTTATTCTCTTTAAAATAAAAATTACAAAATAAAAAGGTAGTAATTCTCAACATGAGTGATCTCAATTCCCCAATAAAAAATAGATTTGCATCCTGGGTAAAAAACAAAATCCACACATTATGCTTTATTCCAGAAACAATTTAATACAAAAGGAACTTAGGGTGCTGAGCCAACCAGCAACCAGCCTGCCGCCCTGGTAAGTGACTGTGGTCTGGCAAGCCGCGGCCACCCAGGGCAGGAAGTAAGAAGCAACAGCGTTTCCTGAGATCCACGCCATGTTGGAACTTAGGGGGCTGAGCCAACCAGCAACCAGCCTGCCACCTACTGGGCTGTGGGCTTAGAATCAAACATACCATATCCCCCTCCCCCCTGTTAGCAATTGGGATCCAGGGATCTGGGTATATCTTGGGAGGTGACCATATGTGGTACAGCAAGTGGTGGGAGTTTCCTTCTACTATCTCTGAAGGCAGATATTTTTATCACCATTTTGCTTTGTCCTGATTAACAGTGTTGCTCTATTCAATATTCCGTTTTGAAGTGTTCTAAAAAAAAAAAAAAAAAGCAAACATTACTAGACCTCAAAGATCAGGCAAACATTAACATGATTTTAGTGGAGGGCACTAATACTCCTGTGTCACAAGTACTGATGAACTAGACAGGAAACTGTGATTTAAAAAATAGCAGAGTTGAACTACACCTTTGAACAGATGGGCTTAATAGATATCTACAGGATATTCTACCCAACAAAAACAGAATGCACATTCTTGACACACATGAAATTTCCTCCAAAGTAGACCACATGCTAATATACAAATCATGCCTAAATAAATACAAAAGAAGTGAATATATCCTATGAATATTATCAGATTTTAATTCAATGAAACAACAAATCAATGGCAAAAGAAACCACAGAACTAATGGAACACATAGAGATTAAACAATACACTCTTGAATAATCAGTGAGTCACAGAAAAAAATCAAAGAAAAATTTAGACTGTGCCTAAAATCAAATATCCCAGTACAACATATCATAACCTATGAGGCATAATGAAGAGAATTCTACAAGCAAAGTTAATAACTTTGAACATTCAAATCAGAAAAATGGAGCTCAAATAAACAACCTAATGATACTTCTAAAGGTCTTAGAAAAACAAATTCAAGGCTAGCACAAAAAAGAATAATCAACTAGCTCCAAGGCAAAGTGGTATAGCACAAGGGCAACAGTTCAAGGTGATAGAAGATTGTGAAAGCAGCAAAAGCAATAATGGGAGAGAGTGAGCCTCTTTTTCTTCCTTATATTGTAAGCAGGCTGCCCCTCCTCTGGGTGGGGGCGGCACTCACAATATCTCTATGCCCTCCTCTTGCACATGATGAGGCTACTTACAAAGTGAGGACCCTGGTCCCCAGCGGAGTCACTTAGTTAAACTTCTAAACTTCTTAAATTGACACAATATAGCAACCACTACAGTTGTATAGTTTAAAAGTAGTTATTCCCAATTTTAGTCTAATCCAATTAATATATTCTAGTAAATTTTGAAAATCACTTAAGATTGTATTGCAACAGCAAGCAGAAACACCAAAACAACACCCAAGATTTGGAGGCAGATTTATTTATATTGATGTGCACAGATCAGGATCATTCCCAGAATATCAGACTTTGATCTCTAGTAGTCTAGGGCTTATATGGAATAAGCAAGAAGGACATACAGAGAAAGAATGGCTTGTCAGTTGGGGATTGTTTTATACAATGTGCATCATAGTGACCAGCTATGCATCACAGTGACCAGCTGTTTTTAAGAGACAGAAGCAAATAAAACTGGAACAGGAACTATTGCCTGGGCATCTAAGAAACTGAAGTATACTGGCTAGGGGAGCCATTTTCTGTTACAGTATGTAAGCTTATCTGTTCTGCTTTGAATCTTTTTAGGTTTAACAGTCCTCTCTGATAGTATAATTCTCAGATACTGATAAAGTTCAGGAGCTGTATCTCTTTTTGGAACAATGAAAAACACAAAGGCAAGCAAATCCAGCTCAGCTTCTCTAAAAGCCCAAAAGGGAATCTCTCACAAGGAGGCAGCCAGCAGAATATCATCTGTATAATGAATTATATAAACTTGGAGAACAGTATTGTAGCTGAAGCAATGAGTTTAACTATTATAATTTTACTTGGATATCAAGTACTTTTGAAATATAAAGTATAGCCAGGGGGTGGTTATTTTTTAATGATTATGGTTGTTTTGCTCCCTGAATTATGGCAAAATGTTAACAGACAAGAGTTATATAGTTTATGGAGAAAAAAATTTCTTTTTGGTGGTTCCAGGGATTGAACTCACTATCTCATGCTTGCCAGGCAGGCACTTATGCTGCTGCTAAACCCCTGGCCCCAGTTTATAGAGAAAATTTAAGATCAAGAGCCACCCATAATATGTTAGTATGACAATCACAATGACATTATTTTTGTAACACATTTAAATGTCCATGTTAGTATAGAACAGAGTAAATCATATAACATATACATATAACATATACATTGCATAAGTTTATTAAAGGCTATTATTTGACTGATAATTTCCTGTTGATTTAGCATATATGTCTTATCATACAGAGCTGGAGCACAAGAGAAAGACATATCTGAGTCTAAAAGAAAAAAATTATTATTATGTATAATCCTGGTTTTATGTCTTAGAAGACCCATGTACCTAAAAGGTGTGAGTATATTTAGTACACCATAAAATTAGCAACAATGAATGTCATAGCTATATGAAAATATGTCTCAATTTAATTTTGTACTAACAGCATCTTTTACTAAGACTTTTTGCTTTATTCGCAAAAAACTTAGCCTTTTGATGATGACCAATGCAATATGTTCACAATAATAAGTTTAACAACATTTATTGGGGTGTGTCTCTGACAAGGCTGTGGAAATTTACTGGAGTCTCATTAGTTTTTCAAACTAGTTTTCTAAACATTGGAATTTTTTTTAGCAATGCATCATATTTGTATTTTATTTCATTTTCAGAGTTTTGTCATCTCTGAGCCCTCTTCTTTCACTAGCCTCTGGCTCTGTCATTTCTACACTTTCTATCACCTATTTAGAACTTATTCTTCTAACAGCATTTGTGGGATCCCTCTCTGAAAGACTTAATATAATTTGGGCTAACATTGACCCCAGCAGTCCCAATGTAAAGAGTCTCTACACTTAAGTATTCCTCCCACCTCAGCCTCTCCTGTAGCTGGGACTTGCAGGCACACACCACCATGTCTGGCTCAACTGAGGGAAGCAGGGAAGGGAAAGCCACTTCTTTTGTTACACAGCTCTGTCCCTGGCTCACTGCAGCTACCACATTCCCTCTGGCATATCTCACATTGCCACCGCCTCCTCTGTTGCTGCCATACCTGGAGAGAGACAAGCATATCACCATCTTGGGCATGTTGCGTCACTCTAAAATTTCTGGAGGTGTGGGTCAAGGAGTTTCTCTATAAGCCCCATCCAGCTCTGGATCTCCCCCAGAAGTCAGCAGCACAGTGAGTGGCCTTTCTTTTTCTTTATATTTTTCTCCTTTGTCCTGTTCTAAAACAGAAATTATGGAAGTGCTGGTGCTCAATAGATCTAACACAGATTTTACCAAGCTCCAAGCTGAGAACGTCACAGAAGAAAGAGTTTCTCCTCTGCTGTGGGCTCTCTTTTAATTTTTTCTCACTCAGTTTTCAATAATGAAAGTTCCTACCTGCAGGAACCAAGGATTGCACTTAATTATTTCCTGGAGCATTGTGGTGATACTGCTAGCTGGCACTGTGTATATCTTTTCTTTCCCAGTCTCTCATAATCACCTTTCTACCCTCAATTTCTATTAATGAGCTTTTAAATATTCCACAAATGAGAGAGATCTTGTGGTACTTGTTCTGTACCTGACTAATTCCATTTAATATACTGATCATCAGTTACATCTATGTGGTCACAAATTACAGTATCCTGTCTTTTTATGGCAGAATAGTATTTCACTGTTTTTATGTACTACATTTTGTTTGTTCATTTGTCACCTGGTGGACAATTACACTGCTTTTATACTATTTAAACTTTTCTGTATATGATATAATTACTTGATACTTCTCATGTATACCCCACACCTTATTTATGTCTCTTTATAATTTTTAATTAGAATATTTTTTTAAAAATTTAAAGTTTGGCTTTGTCATTTGGTCATTTTAATTCTTTTTCATATTTATCATTATGGCACAACACCATCAAAATGAGACTTTTGTTATATATTTTTTCTTATAAAACTATAAAAATCTAGACAACATATCAAATGTTTTCATTCCTTATTTCAGGGGCTTTGGCAGATACAGTAGTCTTCCTGACTTACAGTCCCCTCTTCCTACATGCAGAGACTGTGACACTAATGTCACCAGTACTCCTTGCTTTCTCCCATTCAGACATTCTTGAAAATAACTCAAATTCAAAACCAAATCAGATGAAGACAGTGAAGCATGCCAGGGAATCTAGTTTTCTTCCGTATATCTGGAAGGTCTGACGTGCCTCTGGAGCCAATAATTTTGATCTTAAGTCTGTGATTCCTAGATTGTGGCTGAAACAGTGGTATTGTAGTCATTAGTTATTCTCTCCACCTCTTCACTCCCCTGCCTCCTGACAGCAAGAGAAGTAGTGGTCATACTGCCAGTCTTGCTCTGTGTTATTCTTGGAGCTAATTCTCCAGATTCAGCTTTCAGCAGTTTATTAATCATTTATTATTAGATTTATTAGATTAACTTCATTAGATAACCCTTGGTGCACAAAAACCATATATATGTATATATTATATATATATATATATATATATATATATATATATATATTTCACATTCACTTATTTTTAAATGTAGGGAATTCATTAAGAAGCTATTTTCTGACTGCCAAATTTGCTCCAGTAGGGGTCATTTTGTTGTCCTAAATGCTGCCATGGTTGTCCTCTTGAGTGTTCCTCACTTTTCTGTCTACTCAGAAATTCTGCCGCTTCCTATAAAAGAAGAATGCTTTGTAAAATATCATACCATTTTCAAATTAGTCTGTTTTCTTAGAAATCAAAGTGTGCTCAAAGTGAATAAAGCAAGACAAAGTTAATCTCCCAGATACCCTAGTTTTTCTGACAAAGAAGAGTCAGCCTTTCCTGGCAAACACAATCACTCTCAAATCTGAGTCCAATTCCATGGAAATGGCTGAGATTGTCAAATGAAATGTTTCCTACTCTCCCCCAGCAAACTTTTTTCAAAATTGGCAGAAACTTCAACCACAAAAATCTACCTAGATTTCTCCTTTGTGTCTCTTCTTACTCTACCATTGTTTTGACGTTTAGTACGAGCAAAGTAAATAGAAGAACTTTCTCGGGTTAAAATTTGTATTTTTAAATACTTTCTTCCTCTAGACTATCACTGGGGTCAAACTCTTCAGAAGAATACCCTTATCCTGATGGCCCTGCTCTCAAAGCATTCAACTTCTGCTGATTTTGTGGCTGCCTTTGTAGCATGCTCTCCTTGTCCTAGTTGCCTTTCTATTCACCTACCCTTTCATCTAGTGGTAACTCCTTTAGGGGAGCATCTAGTGGTAGCTTCCACAAATAGAAGCATCTTCTTATGGCCACTACTACCACCAAATTTTTTGATGGATATGAAATAGCTCCCCTGCTTCCAAACTTGGAAAGACAAATCAAATTTATTACCAACGTAGATATAGTATCCTTTAAGAAATATTGTGGGAAATCATCCCACACGTATCATCTTCATCCTGAAATTTGTTCCCATGGGGATCAAGTCAAATGCAGTGTTGGTAAGAGGCCTAAACCCCAGGTCTGTTAAAAGTGTGCAGCAATCAAACGATGGAGCAATCTGTTAAGATTGCTCTGAACACAGGTTGGTTCATAGGGGCTACCAGACACATCTTACCTTATACAGCATGTAATTCTTTCCAAAGAGCAGTGCTGCTATGTAAAACAGGTGAGGCAATGTGTATAAGTGACTGTGTGATGTATTACTACACTAATGGCCAGAGTCAGCAGAAAATTTAATAAGTCAGCAGTACCCGAAAGTACTCTCCGAAAGGTCTGACTGACCTGCACAGTTTCTACCTGCAAGTGTCCAACTTGATTCTTCTTGATTTTGAAGAGCTATCTATAATTTTTTTCAGTTATTTTTCAAAATGGGGCCACCAGATTCCAGAGGTCTGAAAGAAATTTTTAACATTAAAATTTACTTTTTCTCCAGCTGTCTCAATTTTTGTTTTATAGAACTTTTATAAAGTACATGTATGTATTACTATAACAGTAATATAACACATATTGCTTATGAGTAAATATATATACTGGGATGTATGAGTTCAATTATTTAAACCTGAGAGTGATCAAGAGCTAATAGAATATCACTTCAATTAATATAAAATATTAGTTCTTAAATTTTTGAAGCACCAGAATTTGCTTTTTTAAAAAAAGTGATGTGATCATTTTTGTCCTACCTATTGTTTGAAAAAATATAATGAATAAAATTATTAATTAATGCTTTTTAATAGAAATGTACTACCACAGTGACCTACATATGTTTGAAAAATAACACTATATACTTACGTGTAGATACGTATTTTGTCCATATGTGTTTGTAGATCCTTTGTGATTATTGTACGAGCTCTTCAGGACTCTGTAGTAATGGTTGAGAAAGAGTGGGCTAGCGTCTTCTGGTGTACCTTGTATTTTCTTAGATTCCCAACCATAAATGTATCTGATGATATGTTTGTCTAATAAAAGATAAATTGTTTAAAATGAGCTGGTGAGAAATGACAAATCTAAATCTTACTAGAGAACAAAAACATCTTTCTGGATGCTCTCTTTAGCAAACCATTTATGAGCCATGAATATCTTTGTACCTTATCAGAGTTTTTCCTCCTTCATAAGACAAAGTGTGCTCTAGAGCTGGCATGAATATACGATAGTAAAGTCTATTGAGGTTTTTAGAAGATGATGGGAAATGCCTTTCAAAAGCTAAATACTGAAAGTATTTTACATTAATTGTGTGATGTTTTCTTATGCAAATGTTGGCACTGATCTTTATAGCTTAAGCTATAAAGCTTAGAATTAAAGTCATGCCCTTCCACTTCATTACGTGATGTTAGAGAAGTCTGTTATCACCAAAGTTCTCCAGGGGCAACGATTAACAAGAACGAGGCTGACAACCAAAGGTTTGCATTTCATTTCCTCAGGCGAGCTGAGGAATTGAATGAGCACAAAAATGAATCATGAGCCCATTCTAGGGACAGCTGGAAAGTGAACATCCTTCTGGCTTACCAGGAAAATATGAAGAATACTTATAGTTTAATTTTCTTATCATTGTGATTTGGTTTTTCAATTTTTCTTAAAGCTAGTGGATTAGGCCTTTGTAATACAGAATACACTACGGAGTTAGAGTATAGTTTGTGGCCTAAGTAGATCCCTTAGTCTTTTGTTGTCATCTCCATCTTCAAAATTTAATTTAAGATACTGTCAAATGGAAACTGTTTACTGTAAATGAGTCATTCTTTGCAAAATCATTTTGGCAAATGAATTTGCAGTCCAGAAACTTAACTCCAACCATGAGATTCATTATAATGTTTCATATTCTCTGAGCTCCCATAAATGCCATCTGATCCTCGTGTCCTCAGTGAGGATACTGAGGGGTAAGAAGGCTGGTCTCTATCATGAGAAATTCAAATGTTGCATTTCTTCTGCCTGGAATTCCTCCACCTCACTTCATCTCCATCTGAAACCTACTCAGACCTACAACTTCTGATTAACTTGAACTTCCTTAGAGTCTTCTAGTCTCCATTTAAATTAAGCCCCTTTGTTATAATTCCTCGTTACATACTATATCTCCACTTCATATTGCATTTTAAAAATAATTTTCTTACATAGTATAGTGATTTATAATACTGTTTATTTGTTTTGTGATTTATTTCCTGTAAGATACGTAAGACAGGGTTTGAGCCTATGTCTGCATCCATGTCCCAAACTGTTATGTGACTAATTAGAAATAGATCAATGTGAAGTAGACCAAATGTTATGTGCCTAAATAAATAGAGCTTTTTCTACATAATTTTAAAAACACATTTTGAAGCATTATAATTAAATAGATAATTCACCATGATTGCTTTATTATGAAATTGTTATCCATTATTATTCTCAATGGGAAACTTTAAAAAAAAATCCCAATTACTTCAAGGTATTTGGGAGCTGAAATCTTTTTCAAGAACAAAGAAATTTAGTAAACAATGGCATGATTTGCTGAATAGGTGCCCAGTCAATTATTTAATTTGAGAGTGGTGACTCATACTTCAAATTTTTCAATCAAAAGTTAATGCACATGAAGAGCAACTGGAATTCAGAAACTTCTTTTTCAAAGAAAACACCTTAATATTTAATACCTTAATATTACAAGTTAAAAAACATGAAATTTGAGGCTTAAATTGTCCCCATATGCCAGTAATTCCCCTGCTCCAAGACTCTGCTAAGAAATAATGGGAGTCAAAGGTTCTGTTCTATATTTATCCTCAGTAAGATGGCACAGAATAGCTGAAATATCAAATTCCTTTTATTTTTATTAGAATTACATTAGTTAAACATCATTACACATGTTGATCAGATATTTTCTTTGGCTAAGTGCAAATATTACAACACATTAATAAAAATAGATATCTATTTATTACTGTATAAGTGTATATTGTTTATTAGAGGATATCTTTCAAGTACACAAGAGCTAATAAGAAAATATAAAGAGAATCCCTAGTGGTAAAGGCTGTAGGAACCTCCATAATCAACAGTGGCCAAAAGAAAAAAAAAAAAAAGGATGCATTGCTTTACTAAATAACATAACACTTCTTGCCAGAAAGCAGCATAAATTAGGGAATAAGTGATGAAAGACAGCACTTACAGTTGGGCTATTAAAAAGTCTTAATTAGTCACAGTTCCTGGGGAGGTCCTAAGGGTATGGCATATGTTCCATAGAAATAAAAATTAAGAACTTCCAGGCAGCCTAGGAAATTAATTATTTTTCTTAATTTCCAGCAAATGGTCTTGCTTCCTATTTCATGGAAAAATTATGTACCATCAAATGGGAATTTATTTAGCCTCTCTGCACCCTGTCTATAAATTGACTGGTACCTGAAGAACCCTTTTGTGTAAGTGTGGAGGACCACCTGGACAACCCTCCTTGAAAAAAGAGCCATCACCTCCATTTTGGCTAAACCTGGCCCTATTTCTGTGTTTTCGACGTGCAGAGCTGGGTAAGTTTTGTCTTTATCCCCTCAATTGGCTTTAGGCAATGCAAATGGGTCTAATCAAGGTACTGAAGTGCTGTCTTTGAAGCAAGGCGACAGATCAGTGTTTCCCTACCCGCCCGTAACTCCCAAGAAGTATGTGTGAGTGGGATCAGGTGAGCCATGTTGTCCGCTCTGATTGAGTCTTGAGAAAGAGGCTTTGATATCCCAGGGCATAAAAAATTATACATCAGAGCTGAAGCACAGACTGACCCCCAAAATATTGGATACTGCCTCAAATTGTGTTGTGCACATTACTCTTCCTGCGTATCCTTCTCTGCACATTGCAGAGGTGACTTCAGGCCTCCTACCTAGCCCGGCTCACAGCACTCAGGTGCTTCCTGCCATTCTCACAGTAACACATCCCAGACCCACTCCCCTCTTCACAAATTAATAAGCCCTGGCTTCAGCCCTGGGTCAAGGCCTTTATTCCAGTTAGCCATTGTACTAACTGGACTTAGAGCCCCCTTGGCTCCCCACAACTACAAATGTTCCTTAGTGTCTTTATCCTTGCCATGCTTTGCACTGGAAGTGGTAGATTGGAATTAGTTTACTACAATTCCAATAACTTTTCTGTGGGATTACAAATATAAACTTCCCAGACCATGGTGAGGTCCAGGAAGAGCTTTCTATATATAAGTAAGATGAATGCTTTCATCTGTGAATTCCACCCTCCTGAGCTCCTTAGAACTTATTAAATTACTACCTCATTTTTCACTGATATTAAATCTTTATTTGTTATCTCTCTGACATTCTGAGCTCATTCTTTCTTTCTTGTCAACACTTGCATATAGTCAAATCTCTCACATCTGAAATAAACAAATAAACATGCAAAAAGTCTTATCACACAGTACCTACCAGATATTGTTCTTTCAGTCTTTTCTTGTACTGAAATACTTGTCTACACTTTGCACTACCACTTTGGCATTGATGGTGTCACTCAACATATCTGCAGGCTGGACTGAACACTCAGCATCCCAACAAGAATGACTCTTTCTAAAGTCACCGCCAACGTGCTGGCTGGAAAATTTAATGTACATTTCTCTATCTTGCTTGGCCTCTAGGAGGCCTCTGCAAATAATTAATGAGTTCTTTCTTCACTCATTTAGCAAATATATCTTGATCATTTACTAAATGGCAAGTGCTATTTTTGTTATTTGGGGATATAGTAAGAGAAAAATTCTTAAAGCATTTCTTTGTGTTTAATTATCATGTGTAAT
Source organism: Dolichotis patagonum (assembly GCA_004027295.1). NCBI lineage: Eukaryota > Metazoa > Chordata > Mammalia > Rodentia > Caviidae > Dolichotis > Dolichotis patagonum. The sequence continues at coordinate 26,770 of PVJX010015599.1, forward strand.
TTCTTGATTTATTTCTATTCCAACTTCTGATTTTGATACAATTTCCTGATAACTATTTCTGCATTCATCTTGCAAATACTAGTCTTTAGTCTGTTCTGAGTTCCTTTTCTATCCACTGTGGTGACTTCAATTACCATCTGTACAGTTATATTCTCACCATGGACTTGGAAGTGTACATCTCTATTCTGAGTTTCTAGTCTACATACCAAGCTTCTCTCTAAATGTATTCCTCATAATTTCTGCAGGATGCCCCTTTCGCTGTGTGCCAAACTGAATCTGTCTCTGGGAGTGACATCACCATTCCCTCACTTGCCTAAACCAGAATCCTAATCATTCCTTTTGATTCTTTTTTATTTTATTATCAACTATTTTATTTATTTTCATTCTATTGCTTTGAAGCTTTCTTGTGTATTCTCCTGCTATGATTTGTGCCTAGATGTCCCCCTAAAATCTCATGGAGTCAAAGCTTTTTCAGAGGTGGCTGAATCTGTAATGTGTGATTGATTGGTGGTACAATACTGGTATTAAGAGTAGGAGGTTGCTGTCTCAGTCAACTGATTGAATTGGCACCACCTTAATCCCAATAGACTAGATACAATATAAGGGACCGAAAGAAGCTTGTCTTGCGCTCTCCTGTTGCTTTTGTGGTTACCTCTCTGCCATGTGCCACCCTGCCTTGGAGCCAGCAGATTATAAACTGAAACTTCTACAAACTGTGAGCTAAATAAACCTTTTCCCCTTTAACTTTGGGTGTTTGGTATTTTTTCTCAGCAACAAGAAAGTAACTAAGACACCCTCTTTATTCCCATTTCCACAATATATTTTAAGGCTACTGTCATTCCTTGTCTGCTTTCTCTTGACTCCTCCTTTCTTGAGCCCTGATTCCTCTAATACTGTATCTCTCAATCTAGTGTATCTTTCTAAAATGACACATCTGATTATTTACTTCTTCCTTTATACCTTTAATGGATTCCTATTTGTTTTCAGTCCTGCACTGACACTCCTCTGTATGTGAAGGAGATTGATTTCCGCTGCCTTGGCTCTTAGCAAAAAAATCAGCTCTTAGATTTTAGGTGAAAATTAGCCACCAATCTACTCCATTTCCAACTTCTGCTGACACATTGCAAGCACTCAGAGTAACCTTGCTGAACATCTTTCTACTAGGTTTAAAGAGAAGACTAGACAACCTATCCCCAACAGTTTCTTGCTTTAAATTAGAAAAAACAGTCTTTCCTCCAGTAAAGAGCCCCCTGCCTCAGCATACACAGGCCCCTATTCTTGGTGAGCAGGTCAGAAGAGATTTGAGGCCGTGTGGGTTCCCTCTGTTGTATGCCCATGTATGAGGAGTGATCAAATGTTGATTAAAAAATTTAAATATATTATAGTAAGACACCTTGTCATTAATCAATCCCCTTCAAAATACCTCTCCCATTTGTCACACATTGTCCCATTGTTCTTGTCACTTTCTGAGCAATTCTGGAATTCCTCTTTCTTAAATGTCTTTTTGTGGCTACCTTCATGTCTTGAATTGATTCAAATATTTATTGCAATGTCTGTCAAATTAAAAAATTATGCTGTGTCTTTACTCACCTCATTCCCCAAAGTCAGAAAGGCCTTGGAAAGGTAAATATTTTGAATTGATTTGGCACACCAAGGCAGCCATGATGGTGTGGTTAAAGACACACAGGAATGATGGAATGACTGTTCCAAGTGAGAGAGAATGTCTTGAGGGGAATTAATAGCAATGCATCTTTTACTGTAGCAAGTCTATTTTCATTACATACTGATCATATTTTTGATCACACTGCAAACGCTCTGATCACACTAGCAATCAAAATGTATAGACTTACAAAGCTGATAGAGGATACATGTGGAAACTTGCTTCAGTGATAATGGAAATTAAACCCAATGTAAAAGTGTGAATTTAAAGGCAAAAATTTTATTGAGAGAAGAAAAATAGGGAAGGGACTTTGACTGGAGGAAGAGAAAAGGTGAAGGAGATTCAGGTCTGACAGAGGTCAATCAGACTGGCCTTCTCACAAAAGAATAAGACTAGCTTTATGGTGCCACTAGGTTGAGCTAGGAGTTGAGAACTCTCACTGGGTCATGGGTTTGTCATTCTTTGAGATTTCTTCCTCGTGTTTTAGGAACTCTCTCCCTTACATTAGATAAATATCAGCATCTCTTTTTATCCTGGGAGACATCTTGGTGCCTTTCCTCTATTATAGCATGTCCTGTCCTTATGACAATAGGGAATACGGGAGGGTACATCCCAGAAATTGTTAGCAAAGAACAGAGAAAAAGAGAGCTCATCTTTAGTGGGAAACAGATCATGATTAAAGTTTGAGAATTCATGTTTCGTGCCCCATGAGGAAACTTGGCCTCTCTTGAAGTGTTCAGCACCACCCCTCTGGAGTTATGGCCTAGGATGGACGTGGTTCATAGGATATGTAACTCTTTACAGAAAAATAAACTTCTAATTTTCTTTTGAAATTCTGGCTCCAGAATCCCTGCTCCCCCTGATTTAAGTGAAAGATTTTAAGAATCATCTAACAACTTTCTACCATGTACCACTTTAAATTTTACTGTTGTGTCTGATAGCTTTAATTTCTCAGCTAGAACTTCCAGTTTAACTGTTTGTTGAGCTAGCAAAGGAATTCCTTTGTTTTCTAAAGTAACCAAACAGTAATAAATAGGACCACATAGGTCTAATCCCAAGAAAACAGTTGTTGTGTAATCAAAAATGCATGATCTTAATTCATTTTAATATCAAATTAACATAGAACACATGCTCATTGCATTAGATGTAGAAAAAGCTTTCAAATGTGTTAAAATTCTTTTATGATTAAAAACTCCTAGACATCTAATATTGAAGGAAATTTCATTGGATTAATGAAATGCATTTTTTTCACACAGAGAGGAAAAATGTTTTTTTCTTTTCTTTTGAACTTCTTTTCTTTCTTATTGGGGATTGAACTCAGGGGTCCTCTGTCACTGAGCTATATGGAGCATTTTTTTTTTTAAGGCAGTGTCTTTTTAAATTCCAGAGGTCGACCTCAAATTCTTAAGCTTCCTGCCTCTGCCACCACAGTCGATGGGATTACACATGTGAGTCACCACATCCAGCACAGTAGCATTCTAATGGTAAAATAATAGAAAAGGTCTAATTATAAGACAAGGAAGTCCACCTATCATTCCTGTCATTCAACATTATATAGGCGAGTCTAGTTAGTGTGACAATAATAGCAAACAAACAGACAGAAACTCAGAAATGATGCAGGTTGAAAAGGGAAGAGGAAATTGACATTCTCTTCAATATTGTACACATAAACGATCCAAGATAACTTATAAACTTTAAAGAAAGAATTGTAATTATTGAAAGGCCTTAAAAATCACACTAAATATGTAGGTTACAATGTAGATTATAATCACACTAAATACATAAATTTAGTAAATATGTAAATATGTAAAAATCACACTAAAAATGTAGGTTCATAAGGAAGACTCAGTATCATGCAGGCAATTCTCCCCAAACTAATTGGCTAAATAAATGGCATTCCAATAGAACTTAGAAAATATTGTATCATTTATATGAAATGCCAAAATCCAATGAGAAGCAAAGTATCAATTCTATTTCATAAAATACTTCTAGTCCATAAAATAGATAACAAGAGGTAAGAGTCCATAAAATAGATAACAAGAGGTAAGGAGATACTTCTCAAATAGGAAGAGGATCAAGAGATGGAGAAAGGGGAGGGAAAGGGAATGAAAAAGGAATTAAAAGGTGTTCTGCACATGTACCAACTCCACAAAAGGAATGTAAACAGTACATACTGAAATTTTAAAATTTAAAATAATTTTTAAAAATTTTTATGAAAGAAGTAGCAAAGGAATTCTCCTCTTACCACATACAAAAGATTTATAAATATATGGATCTATGTAGTAATTTAGGGTGATTAAGACAGGATAAAGAGCCCATAAATAGATCCAATCATATCTAGGACCTTTATGCTTAGACAATGTTTTATAAATCAAAGGATAAACAATATATAGCTCAATAAATGATTCAAAAATAATTCAAGAACAAATGAGGAAACAAAATTAGGACCCAACTTGTAAAGTACAGGAAATTAATCTCTAGATACACGGAAGGCTACAATATTAAAATAAAATAATAAGCCAAGTGTCAGGAGATTGAGGCAGGAGGTACACCAGTTTGTTCTATGTAGAGAGTCTCTGTCTCAAACAAAAAAGAAAGAAAGAAAAAAAGAAAGAAAGAAAGGAAGGAAGAAAGAAAGAAAGAAAAGGAAAGAAAGAAAGAAAGTTAAAACTTTCTTGCAAATATAACTTTAAAATTCAGGAGTAAGAAAATATTTCTTAAACGAATCAGGTCATATAATAAAGAAAATCAAAATAAATGAAGGGAAAATTGATTAGAAACATAATGTAGCAGAAATTTGCTTGAAATTGAGTTGAAATTTTAATAACTTCTAAATGACAAGAGACAGTATATACAAAGTTAGAAGTCAAGCAAACACTAATAGAATGTTTGCTATATGTATTAGACAATGTAGAGAATATATGAAGAAATACTACAGCTCTGTAAGAAAAATGAGTCAACATTATCAACAGAAAACTTTCAGAAAAGGAAAACTGATGACTACCAAGTATATGAAAATATGCTAATTTTTACTAAGTATTAGAAAAATGCATGTGTTAGAGTGACCCTAAATGCTGGGCAACTGAGGTTGGGCTTAATCCAGTAGTGAGTGGACACATTGAGAATTATTCCAAATATTGGTAAGAGCATAGAGAAGTGATTTGTACAACTGCTTTCGAAATCAGTCGATCAAATGGCATTGTGGGTATCTTTGAATATATAAAATTCATACTTCAGCAATTTTCATTTCTAAATGTAGCCCCAAACAAACTCTTAATGAGCTCAAGGAGACATGAACAAGGATATCTACTATGGTATTGCTTGACATAGCTGAGACAAACCCAAATAGCCTTCAGTTGGGGAATGGATAATAAAGTCTGATGAACACATACAATAGACTTGGTATGACTTTTAAGATGAGAGACTTGAATATGACCATACTATAAATATCTTTATATTAAAGTTATGATATATCTGTATAACACTCATTGATCTCAAAATAATAGGACTTAAAAGAAACAAAATAACTTTTAGAGTTATGAATTGTGTATATATAGATGTATTTTTTAACAGACAGTTAAAAGTGAAAGCCAGGAAATGATGTCAAAGTTTTCTGAATATACACTTGTGTTTTAGGAGTTTAAATGCATGGGCTAGAAGGATATGCACCAAAACTGTGATCATGCCCAACTCTGGAAGTTCAGAGCTGGACAAGAGAATAAAGAAGACTGTAATTTTATTGCAGTGTTTCAATTTTAGCATATGCTCACTTTTGCAGTACGTATACCAAAAAAATTTATTTTAGCTTACATTTTGAATTCAAAAGGAAAACAAATAGTTTCCTGCTTGGTGACTTTTTGGGGTTATTTTTCCTTACAAGTACTTTTCGAAAGTGTATGATTAAACAGCTGTGTTCCATCGCGAAGATCACAGAAGACTTCAAGATTATTGGATGCTCTCATCATAGATAGAGGCATTAGCTGGCATACTTAAGAGGTTTTGGCAGGAAAATGTCAGATGTTTAAGAAATGATAGGGACATTTCAACCTGTTTAGAACATAAGGTGCATACAGTTGTTGGAGGAGCTGTTTGTGACAGATTCAAAGATGTAAACAGCGGACAACTGAGGTAGGGCTTAACTCAGCAGTCAGTGGACTCATTGACAATATCTAGAATAAAAGTAGATTTTAAAACAATAGTTTTAGTTTTCAGAAACTAAAAAAAAATGTAAGCATATAAGTGTGGAGAAAAGAGAAAAAAATCTGTATTTGTAAATTGGCAAATTACATGGAATCACTTCAAGAGTGTGATTAATAGACAAGTACATATGACACAAGGAATGAGTAGATAAATAGAAAGTGGACAGAGTGAGAGCAGACTACTTAGTTCACACTAGAAGAGTGAAAGCAAGGCAAGGAAATATGTCGGCTTGTAGGACAGGAACAGTGGAAGAGGGCTGAGGCAGGGCCCTGGGTAGTGTCTGACATGCCCTGGAATGACAACCAGGTTACTAGAAATTGCTTTTTGTGAAACTTTTGCAGATGTAAAGTAGTTATTTTTAGGGATCCACTTGTGACACAGGAACATCCCACCCCCCTCAAGAAATCTCCAAGAACCTTAGCCCATGCTAGCAACAAGCCTAGTCCAAGAACAAAGGCTAAGACGCTGATTGGCTTAGAACCTCTGTAAGAACGCACAGAACAAAGATATCATCCTGAGAAGCTCAGTGTAAGCTCCCCCTGCCTTGCACCTAGTTTGCAGACAGCTCTGTCCTTGCCCTCACAATATAAGTAAACCTCTGCTTCACACTGCTTTTGTTTTGTGAGGTCTTCATCTCTCCATTCTTCACCTACAGGACAAGAACCTCAGGGATGGGGTTCTTGCCATGGGAGACCCCCAGACCCCGCTGTGATGTTTCAGAAGTAGTACTGGGGATGGAGGACTGATTATTTATGATAATAGAAAGCATATGAGCATACTTATGGTCAAAGAGAAGAAATGGTGCCAAGGGCATGTAGAGATCATGAATAGGGTAGTGCTCTGGAACTGGAAGCAGTGTGTGAGATCAAGAAGTTAAGAATTTACACTTATTAAGGAAACAAAAATCTATTCTCCTCAGAAACAGAACAAAGCAAGGGAAAAACCAGTACAAATAGCTTTAATTGTGTTTGGAGGTGCAGAAATGCTAAGATCACATGTCAAATAATTTCAGGGTTCAGAATGAAGGGAAGTTACTGAGACCGAGGTCTGTGGAGTGAGAGCTGCAGACTTAGGACAGAGAAATCATGCCAGCGTTTGGGGGCAACAGACTGAGTTTTCCACTCGGCTTTCGATGTTTCTATCAGACCTGAGATCCAAATATGAAAAAAGAGTGAACCAAAAATTGTCTCAGTCATTCTAAACATGAGAAATAGCTAGCATATGTTGGTCTGTGAAAATTTATCTTTCAGGGAAGTTTGAAATCCAAAAAGGCCTTTCTTCGGGGAAATACCAATTCATTTAAGAAATATTAATATATTCAAAGAATTCTGATAATTTAGGCTAACTTCTGCCAAAGAATGATGTTTTCTAGCTGCTTGTGAAACACTTACAATTAATTAGCATATAATGTCCTTTTTAAAATGTGACATGATGCCAAATACACAAAAGATGAAAGGCATTGATGAAAACGTGTTCTCTGTTTAATATGTTATAGAAGAGAACCAGAAATATTGAAGTAGGAAACACTTTAAAGAGAAGCACTGGTGGGAGTTCAAATGCTCAGTAATTTCTTAATGGAAATTAATGAGGTTTAACTTCCCTATGTCTTAAAATAAGTTGCCAGGACATAACTAAAAATTTTAATGTTTTGATTTATTGAGAAAAGTAAGTCTTTAAAACTGAATTCAACTATGGTTAAATTATTGTCAAATCACATACAAATGAATTAAGGATCTATAAGCTATGGCCAGTGGGCCAAGTCCAATCTGATGCTTGATTTTCCTCTCCTCCTCCTCCTCCTCCTTTGCCTCCTCCTCCACCTCTTCTTCCTTCTCCTCCTCCTCCTCCTTGTCCTCCTCCTCCTCTTCCTCTTCTTCTTCCCCCTCCCCCTCCTGTTTTTCCTCCTGCTCTTTCTTCTCTTCTTCCTCTTTTTCCTCCTCTTCCTTCTGCTTCTCTTCTTCTTTTTCCTCCCCTTTCTTCTTCCATCTACTCCTCCTCTTCCTCCTTCCCTAACTTCATTGTCCATGTTATTAGAATGATGACTTTTAAATTCTTAAGTGTCTTCATAATACTTTGATTGTGACTCTTGGCAGGCAAAGCCTTAAATATCTATAATCTGGCTCTCTAAAGGGAAAGTTTGACAACTCCTCAATAAAACAGTCAGAACATTGGGGAAATAAGGAAAAAAGATAAGCTTTCTTCCTTATTTGGGGTAGAATGTATTTGTAGGTATAATTAGAATATACATACAATGTTTATTCACTAATACTAATCTATTTGAGATAATTTCCTTGTAGTTATGAGTGGTCTGCCCTGCATTTTATGATTTTTCTTTCAATGCCCTGAAAATATCAGTCCTATCCATTTGCAGAGGACTGTCATAATCACACAGATTTATTCTGTGATCTTATCTTGCTTGTAGGGGTCACTAGCATTGACTGTGGCTAAAGTAATTACAAAATAGATCAATCATGTGCATGATGGGAACAATGTCCTCAAGGCACATACCTATGTTTGTAAGTGACAGAGTTACTAAAGATGGTGAATTATGGAATTAAATTAACTGTCTGTTGAAAGGGCTAAAGTTGCGTAGGATGGTTAACTCAGTGGAGAGCAAAGATGTGAGTCTTCTTGGAGGTCATGCTTTTCTGGATAAGCTATCAAGACACAAGGGGCAGGCTGGTCCAAAGTTTTTAAAAGAAGAGTACAGAGTGTCACCTGGAGGCAAAGCCAATGCTTTCTTTATTTTTTTCAAAAAGGCAGAACTTTCACCAAGACTCTTCCGCAGATTAAACAGGACTGGCCAGGGCCATGCTTCCTGTGTTCTCTAGTTAGGATTTGGCCACAGGAGCCTTTCTTTATGCAGAAAGTGGCCTTGGAGAAACACCTCAGTGCATGTGGGGGGTCAGCTCCACAGAGCTGTGGTTTCTGGGGGCCATCTGTGGGGCAATTCACTCCATGTAACAGCAGTGTTCTGACAACAAAAACAGATCTGTCACATATGCTTTTAATAATCTCACAAATTAATATTACTTTTCTAACTACAAATAAGCAAGCTGAAACATAGCAGCAGCCCAGCAGCTGCAGCAAGGTCACGCTCCTAATGTTTTTGCTATGAATTCCATTCCCAGGATTTGACACTGAATTTTGGATGGTGAAATGTTCGGTTGTTGTTTTCTTTGGTGATTTTTAAAATTTACTATTGATAGTAGCCTTATTACAGTTTGATTGACATCAGATAAATCATATTATATTTAGTGCTAAATTTCATGTATGTTGACATATGCATATATCTGTGAAATATCACAGCTAAAATAATGAGCACGGTCACTAATTCCTAAAGTTGCCATGTGCCACTTTGAATTCTCTTCCTCCTGCCCCTCTATCCATTTTCCCAGCCATTACGCTTTTCCCGATTGGTTCTTTATTGCTATAGATTAGTTTGTATTTGTTAGCATTTGTTATAAATGGAAAATCATACTGTATATGCTCTTTCGGAGGGGGGTCATCTGGCTTCTTCCACTCAACATTATCATTATTTTGATTTATCCTTGTCTTAGCGTGGATGAATAATACGTTTTATTTTATTGCTGAGTAGTATTCCATTGTGCGAAAATATCCTTCCATTGTGGGGGTAACTGATGTCTCCACTCCCTTCCCTTCTTTGGCTCCCTCCCACTTACCCCTCCTCTTCCTCCACCAGCCTCTCCCCTTCCTCTTCTTCCTCTTCTCCTCCTCCTCTTCTTCTTCCTCCCCACCCCTCTCCCTCTTGTTTTTCCACCTTCCTCCTCTTCTCTGTTACAAGCAAATTCATATACAAATGTTTGTGTATATATGTACTTTCAATTCTCTTGGGTAAATACCTAAGCATAGAAAGGCTAGGTCATATGGAAAGCATATGTTAAACTTTTTGCAAAATTCCAAGAAATTTTAAAAGTGGTTATGCTATTTTACAGCCCCATCAATAATGAATGAGAGTTCCAGTTTCTTCACAATCTTGCAAATGTATAATAGGGACAGTATTTCTAATTTTTGTCATTCTCACAAATGTGTAATGCAAATACTTTGGGCTCTGATTTGCATTCTCCAAATCACTAATAATGATGAGCAACTTTTCATGGATTTACTTGCCATCAGTTTATTGTCATTGATGGACTGTCTAAATCTTCTGTCCATTTTTAATTTATTTTGAATTTGCTTTCTTATGCTTTATCAAGGTATAACTGGCACATGAAATTACTGTATTTTTGAAGTTTTTGATGTATTGTAAATCAAGTCCTTTACTCTATTTATGATTTGCAAATGGTTTTCCCTGTCTCTGGCTCACCTTTTCCTTCTGTTGACAGAGTTTGGAAGAGTACCACTGATCTAATGAAGTCCAATTTATCATTTGTGCTTTACATATCACATTTTTAGTATTTGGGCAGTTTTTAAGCTTGTGAAGATATGCATCGGCACCACAGAGTCTGCTGCTGTGGTTACTTACTGGGTCCCAGGAGCTCATTTCCTTTACCTTAGAAATGATTAAAAATTTCTCCTAAAGCTTTTTCAAGAACATATTTCATTTTGAGGGAGTATTCTTTAAATTTGAACATAAATGAGTTCTCAGGATTTTATTTATTATAGATAAGAGGTCCAAGATATGGCCATAGTTAGAAATTTGCATAACTTAACTGCATGCTGATATCACTAAGAAATAAGTCATATTGTCATGAATTTAGGGGGCTATTACACTTTCCATTCTGAGTGTCCTCCAATGTAAAGGCTGACCCCCAGGAAGGAGTTTGGAGGAGGTTATAGAAATTTTAAGAGATGTACTGGGTTTCTTGGCATTATATACTCCTTTTCTATAGAATCCCATAGTCTTGTTTGGGTTCTTGCCTAATAGAGATTTCCCTGATTATACCCAAGATAGCAAAGCCCTCTCAGCCCTCTTACCTCTATTTTCCTTTCTAAGCTTTTTATTTTCTCTTATAAACTACACATTACTACCAGAAATTTGATTATGCACTATATTATGTTCATGTACTACTTACTTTTCATCCAACAGAAAATAAGCCCTTTATCTAGGTACCTAGGATTTATCTATCCCAAAAACTTTATTAACTAAAGGACTTTAGTCTCAGCCTAAGTGACTCATATGATAAATAACCTTATGCACTGAAAGGACCATGGATGTGTGACCTGAGTTCCTGGCCCAACTCTAGCACCATCCGTGTAATTCTGATAAATGAATGGATTGATTTTGTGATAGGAAAGGGCTCCATGACCCTAGGAGACATATACCGCTCCTGGTAACCCTAAACTGTTGGAATATTTTTTCTTTTAGGGAATCAAATGTAGCTTTTCTTAAGATTTGCAATGAAAGACAATTTCTATTTTATATACTGCTTTCGCCTGATTCTCCTGACTGCCTTTGATGAGTATCAGGTATACTCTAAGTCCTGAATTTCAGTACGTACAACTCCACCAGGTGGATATTATTAGCTTCCTATTCCAGACAAGAAAACTGAAGGGAAAGGTCCGAAGTTTGCCCACAGCTGTACTAAGTAGTGACGCTAAGATGAAGTAGTCTAACCTCATAGCTTCTGGTCTTTCTTTTATATTTTATTGCATGTTAAATTTAATTCATTTTTTTATTTTAAAGAAAAAAACAATGATACAAAAATCTCAAAATAAGATTTCATAGGAGTGTAACAATGGTAAGTACATTGCGTACTGTTATCTTCAAAGTAGTTGCCTATATTACAAGATAAAGATATGAAAAATTGATCAGACAATATAGGCACAGACCTTTCTTTTCAGTGGCCTAATAGCAATTAGGAGTATAGTTGTCTTGAATCTTTTTTTGTATTTATTTTTTTTCTCTTCCTTTTTTCTCCTTTCTTCATCCCAGTTTCTCTTTAGTTGTGAGTAGTTTCTTCCCCTTTTCACAATATTTATCATACGTTTTGTATCTTACTTATTTTTGCAGCTTCTTACACTAGGGAGACAATATAATGTTTACACATGTGAGTCTGACTTATTTCAGTTATGAATATGATCTTAAGTTATACCCATTTCCCTATAAATGTCTCAAGTTTGTCCTTTTTATAGCTGAGTAGTACTCCATTATATAAAAAATGCCACATCTTGTTAATGCATTACTCAGTTGATGGGCATCTGGGTTGTTCCAAGATTTAGGTATTGCATAATTTATTATTAAATATATATGACATTCACATACCTAAAGAACCAAAAACACTATAAAAATTTACATACTGAGAATCTTGTTTCATTTTTTCCTGCCTTCCCTATTAAACATTTGATTGTGTTTATTGTATTTAAAATTTATCTAATATTTATTCATGTAAATTTAAATATTTTTGTTTTGCTTTTTTTCTATCACAAAGGTACCACTCCACATATATTGCTTCATTTATTGGGACAAAAATTAAACATATTTTTTCTTGAGACTTTACTCTTGTCCTGAAGAAGTTTTTTGATGTTTATTGTCAACATTTTTATTTTGATATGATCTCCAGATTTTGCATGAAATTTGCAGCCCTACACCTTCAAATTACTTAGAATTTCTTTCAGTTCTTTTATGGTTTTATTTCTTCTACTCATGTATTTGATCGATTTGGATTTCATCTAGGTTAGTGGTGTGAATTACATGTTCAACATTATCTTTTTCCCTTTTTCCATATTGATACTTACTTGCTATTACTTTAGAAGCCACGTTCATCATATATAGAATTTCAGTATATTTGGAGATTTATTTTAGAAATTTCTATTTTTTATACTGGCCTATCTATCTATATATCAGTATCACAATTCTTTAATTCATAAGAATGTATGGTATATTTCAATATCTATTTAAGCTTGTTCTCCATTATTTCTTTTCCATTTAAAGGATTTTTTCTGAAAATTTTTCCTTATTTATTTTCTAGATCAAGTTATATGATAACTGGGATTGGCTATATGTTATTCCAGGGATGTGGCACAAAGAAAGATAAAGAGGAAGGCAGATTAGCTCTTGTTTTAGTTACTTTTCTCTTCACTGAGGCAAAATACCCAACACCCACAAACTGAAGGAGCTCACAGTTTGTAGAAGTTTCAATTCATAATTGGCTGGCTCCAGGGAGAGTGGCACATGGCAAAGGGGAAACTATTCATGGTGGCAGAAAACAGCAAAAGCAATGAAAGGAGTGGCGTGAAGAAAGGACTGAAGAGGAGTGCAGCCCTCTTCCTGTCCCTTATGTTATATGCAGGCCACCCACACTAGGGCAAGTGTAGCACCCACGTCCTTAAACCCAGCATTAGACGACGGATCAAGCTCTAGCTTCAGCTACCTCTGAAAACCCACCTCTCATGACCACATGAGGGTTTGGGGGAACATCCAGACACGAACGATAACAGCCTTAAGTTCATAATTTTAAAAACTGAGTGGTAAGTACACGAGAGAGTTCTTTATATTATTTTCTGTATTTCTGTTTATGTTAGAAAATTTCGGGCTGGGGATTTAGCTCAGCGACATAAGCACCTTCCTGGCAAGTGCAAGGTCGTGAGTTCTATCCCCAGTACCAAAAAAAAAAAAAAATTCTATAGTAAAAAGTTTATTAAAAATAACTCATGGAAATAAGCTATTTCAGAAAAGTGTCTTGGCATTTTTATGGAGGGTACACTAATTAGAGATTACAAGTTATTTTAGAGCTGTAATAAATACAATTACCAACAGAATCATACAGATATAGGAATAAAAAGTTCTTTAATTATATACTTTTTAAACTATGATTATCAAAAATTACATGTTAATTGAAATTATAAGGAATAAGAGTTCATGAGTATGCACAGGAAACCATCTTCAGTGATACAGTGGACTGACTACAAGTCTTCCCACAAGACATGTCCACAGCCTGTGAGTGTGATATTATATGGAAAATGGCTCTGTGAAGGTATGATGAAGTTAAGGATTTTGAGGTAAGATCATCATGGATTGAATTAGGTACTGTATTCAATGATAAGTGCCCTGAGGAGACAAGTGGAGAAAACAGAGAGGGAGAAGTGATGTAAAGGCAGGCAAACTAGAGCAAAGCCAAAGAATAATAAGAATTTCTAGAAATTGCCATGCGTGATGAGGGAAATGGGATGCTTTTCCCCTCAGAATCTCCAAAAGGAGCTGCTTTTCCAACATTGTCACTTCAGCCTTCTTGTCTCCAGAACTGAAAAACAGTAAATTCCTAGTGTCTTAAACTGCCTAGTTTATGGTAATTTGTTATAGCAGCCCTCAGAAACGAATACAACTGAGATAAGACAGAACCAATGAGAGAAAGAATATGTAACAAATTCCTTTTCTCATGAAACCTTGCTAGGCTCAAATTCCATTTGCAAGAATAATTCCTAGAATCCAGTCATGTTGCATTTTTTTGAAGACACATACAATATTGGCCCATTTCTGTAGTCTTCTGGGAGATCAGTTATTCATCCTGATTCCTCAAATATTCTTCTAGTTATTCATTTAAATGAATTAATTTGAGTTCAAGTCTGTAAGCCTAGATGTATGGCTTTAAAAATTAGGGTTTTTATACCAAAGTATATGATATGTTTAGTGTCATTAGTGATCCTAAAGACACAATTTTGATCAACTTAGGGGCCAATTAACTTTACATTGCCCTAAGGCTTTATGCCAGATATGCTTAAATCTAAATTATGCCTTTGATCATTAGAGTAATTAAGAGTATGTGGTTGAATCACTATAGACGTATTCACTTTGAAGAAAAAATAACTGAAAGATTTGCTTAGCGTCCAGCATTTGAGCATCCTTCTACTATGATTTCCTGTACTGTAAAACAATAAACTTAAAGGCTGCGTTTCCCAGGCTTCCTTGCTGCTAGGGTCTGGTAGCTGCCAATCAGATGCATTTATAGAATTTGGCAAGGAATGTGATCAAACACTAGGTTCAGGGATATGTTTAGTGCTTAAATTTGCAATCACAGGCATGGCAAAGGACAGTTTTCTCAAATAAGTTCATTTGCCAGTTTTATGGAACAGGGGACTGGTCTTCAGCTTTACCTGTTTTTAATCTTGTGTATTAAAGAAGGTGTGGTGAGACTCCATTGTGACTTCAGCATCTTCTTAATATACAGATTGCTTCTAGTGGGGTATATGCCTGAAGATTCAGTGGTATCTTACCAATTCCCCAT
>PVJX010015600.1:0-42255 GCA_004027295.1 Dolichotis patagonum
TTGCTTTTGAAGTCTTATAATATCTCCAATGCTTCGTTTTTATTAATGTTGTTATACACTGCTGAGACACCATGGTAACCATTGTAGATCACCTTGTATTGCGGTTTTATGTGACTTTTCTGCCTCATGCTTTTCTAGAAATTGTTTTGTTTTATCTTGCTTTGTTTTGTTTTTCCTGCTAATACAGAAATGATAGATATACAAGTAGAGACTCATGCATGTATAGAGCTTATAAACAGTTTACGAGAACCAACTATATAACACTTGTTGAAATGAACAACTACTTTTAAGAAAAAGAGACACTACAATACCCAGTGCTGACTCCATAATGTCATGATGTGAAGTGCAGCAAAATTATCACTTTTTGTTCAAAGTGATCTTAGCTTGCTTTGCCTTGTTTAAGTTCAACACACATTAAGGTATGGACAGCTGTTTTGAGGAGAATGAGAGACACTATGCCAGCCATTCTTGGCTTCCCTAATGTCTGGTCTTGAAGACCTGAAATGCCCTCCTCATCCTGCTCATATCAATTCCATACTAGGTTGTTTCATGTGAATTCCCTGTATGTGACAATATGGACAACTATTTGGAAGAAAACAAGAGTCAATATGATAGAGAGTGAATATCTCTGATTGTCTAGTTTTGAAATTTTTGTCTCTTACATTGCTTTCTTGTGATCCACTTTGCTCTGTTTTGTTGTGTTTAATTCTGCCCTTTTGATATAATTGCATGTATATTTGCATGGGTAAGATGGATGACCATATTGCTGTTTTTGTCAGATCATGGAGCAGAACTGTTAACAGTCTCACTGAATGTCTACTTTACATGTTTTAACTTTGTAAATTGAACAACTGTTTCCAAGAAGTCAGTATGTAATTTGTCAAGCAATAATTTCTTAGGTTTTTTTGTTGTTGTTGTTTTCCTTTTTTCCTTGGAATACTGTATTGTTGCTACCCTTTATTCTGTTTTGTTTTGTTTTGTTTTTTTCCTCTTTAAATAAAATTATTTTTAAAAAAAGATCAAAGAGAAAAAAATGACAAAAAGCCAATAAAGTTAACTCTTAAAATAGAAAAGAAGAATTAGAAATTAGGTGAAATCATGAGGAGAGTTTATACATAGGGAACATAAATGAGAGAAAAAGGCAGAAATCCACTGTCTTAGAAATTGTAAAAGGTTTATAGAGCATTGAACACTGCTTTATATTTTTGAACCATCATTCAGCAAATACTATTATGAGTCTGATGGGAATCTGTGCCCCTAAGAAACTCACATCTGATGCTCAGATTTGGACAGGCAACTGGCCAACACAGTGCAGGAAAAAAGAATGGATTTACAATAAGGTAGGAAACAAGTTGGTGAGGGTTGACAGAGAACGGTTTCCTCCTGAAGGAGCAGAAAACTAAACTAAGATTTTGGGGTTCCAGGGAGAAAAGTGTGAGCTGTGTACTGAGGCAAAGTGAAAACCTTGTAAACTATGTCAGGGACTTGTTTTTATAGTGGTTAAGTATTTCATAGGCATAATCCTGCTGAGTGTTCTTCGCTACATAGGAAATACTGTAATAATTGCGTAAGTTGTTTTGCACTTAGTAGGCACATGACAAACACACTTAGTCATGCTGAAAGGTTAAATACCAATGTGCTACATTTATTGGAGAAGAATGTCAGTAATCAGGGAGGCTGGCATTATATAAATACATGGAAGGATATAGAAGAAGCAAAAGGCAATTGAAAGAGGTTTAAAAGCTAATTTTGTCTGGATGAAAATGTTCTGAGAATCTTCTTTAAAAGATAGATGAGAGCTAGGAATGTAGCTCATTTAGCTTGCGTTAATCCCTGGGTTCCATGTAGGGCCCAGCCCTACAAATGTGTATACACACACACACACACACACACACACACACACACACACGACAGTGGCATGCCCTGACATAACCGCCAAATTGAATAAATAAAAGTACTATACAAAGATAGATGAGGATGTAGAACAAGTGGACATCCATATGTTAGTGTATAAATTGGTACAGATCAGACTTTTTTTTTTTTTTTGGTACTGGGGTTTGAACTCATGGCCTCGTGCTTGCAAGGCATGTGCTTATGCTGCTGAGCTATGTCCCCAGCCCATATAAATTGGTACAGCCACAGTGAACTGTTTATTGATACCTGCTAAGCTTAAACATTGTTTAGTCTATTCAGGATTTCTGTGTCTAGGCTGTAATACGTGGGAGAAATGTACATTATATGAACTCCAAATGAATGTATAAAAAATTTTATAGCAAATTTATAATAGGGAAATGTCAATGCAACACAGATCCAGAAGCAGAACAGATAAATGGAATCCATTCGTTCAAAACAGTAGACTATTCATATAATGGAATATTATATAACAGTTTTTTAAAAACCTGCTAGGCACAATTGCATGGTTAAATTACCAAGATAAGGAAAAGACATACAAAAATTTTTTCTTTCTTCCTTTCCTTTCCTTTCCTTTCCTTTCCTTTCCTTTCCTTTCCTTTCCTTTCCCTTTCTTTCTTTCTTTCTTTCTTTCTTTCTTTCTTTCTTTCTTTCTTTCTTTCTTTCTTTCTAAGACAACTTCTCCTTTAGTCCTTCAGTTGTCCAGTCTGGGCTAAAACTTAGTCTTCCAGCCTCAGCCACCAGATTGTTTTATAAGGGTAGGCAAATTTAATGCATCATGATAGAAGTTACCTCTTGGTTACCTCTTGGTAACCATATCCGTGTAAAGAGATTAGGGGCCTTTCTGAGCTGGAAATATTCTGTAATTTAATGTGGACATAAGCATTCTATATTTTTGTAGGGTTGTATATATAGCACTATGTATATATATGTGTGTGTGTGTGTGTGTGTACAGTGAATGTGCGTGTATATATAGGGATGTAGCTCATTTAGCATGCAAAAATTCCTGGGTTCCAAGTCCAGCCCTGTGAATATGTGGCACAACCACAGTGGCATGCCCTGATATATGTACCAAATTGAAAAAACAAAACTACTATAGAAAGATTGACTAGGATATAGAACAAGTAGAACCATCGGTGTGTTGCTATGAGTATAAATTGGTACAGCCCATATATATATATAATATATATAATATATATAATATATATAATATATATAATATATATAATATATATAATATATATAATATATATAATATATATAATATATATAATATATATAATATATAATATATATAATATATATAATATATATAATATATAATATATAATATATAATATATAATATATAATATATAATATATAATATATAATATATAATATATAATATATAATATATAATATATATATTATATATATCACATATTCACTGTACAAACACATATACACTCATACACACATATATTCATTTCACTAATAAAGTTGACTTCATACAATGGAATAGTATATATAAGTAAAGAACTATTACAATTATGTGAGTGAATTATGAAAATATGAACAAAAGAAGCATAACATATGCTTCTTTGTGTATGTATATCATAAATTTATTGTAGCATTAAGATCTATACTTAATTTCAAGGAACATCTTCAGAGAGAATCTAGTAAGAGAAAATGTGTAAAGTAAGGCCATGTTTGGAAAATTAATTCTTGACTGTACTCTCCATATGAAATAACAGAATAGAATGTGGAAATGCCCTTTCTGAAACATACTTTTATAGTCCAGGCAATAACCATGTTCAGTAGGTTAGTGGCATGGGTATAAGGAGCTGATCAAAAGCTTCTGGAAACTACTTTCTCCTCCTTTACCTTTCTTCCTGTCATGCATTTACTGCAGGCAGTGTATGACATGAAGTTTTTTGGGGAAATGAATATTTAGGTAGAACCTAAACATGCTTTTATAAAAGGAAGCAGACCTAATTTAGCTTATTTGGAAGAGCTATGTCCAGATCACCAAGATGAAAGACTCACTTGGCAAACTTAGCTGCTTTCTAAATTAATTGTTAAAATTAGTTATGGAATGGATGTAGTTAGGCCCTCATTTTTTGATCTTTTAACTTTTAACTTTTTGCTACTTACTAAATTATACTACTTTCAGGGCAATTTATAGCGATAGGCTTTTTAAAAATTTTTCTCTCTTCTAGCTTTAAAGATACTCTATAACTAAGATAACCCTGTCTTCCAAAAAAGAAAACCCACCCCATTCTTTGGGTCAATGGTGAGCCATTTCCATTGGGCACTTTGTAGTAAAAGGTGTTTACAATTGTGTACAATTTAAAAAGGAGAAAATAATTTCGTTACTATATATTTTCTCACTCTACAAACAAAACTTGTGAAAACTGTGGACTGGTAGCACACTGCCTGGTTAACGTGGAAAGACTTGCTTATTGCTTGTTTCACTTTCATATCTTCCCTTGTGTGCACTGATCACCTTCCCTTTATTTTTCCATTTGCACAATTCCTAGCCAGTCTCCAGACTTCAGCTTTTAAGACTTTTTCTGTCCCAAAGTTTAATCACTCCTTTATGTCACCCTTGCCCCTACTAATTATCATTGCTATAGCATTTATCACAGTGTTTGTTTGTTTGTTTGTTTGTTTCCTAGATTTGACTTCCTTAAATGAGGTAGTGCTTTATTCCATACCTGTCCATATCTGGTGTCCTACATGCTTGTTCCTAATTGTGAGTGTGATGCATAAGAAAAGCCTGTTAAATTTTTATAGTATTATTGATTGACTGGTAACTGGCACAGTTATTTCTACTAGATTATCACAGGAAGCTGTTTAAAATCTACACAGTGATGTTTGAATAGTAACATCTATTTAATATACTCTGTTGCAAGACTAAGCCCCAGAGAGATAAAAGGGCCTGTAATCATACCACTTGAGATGTGCCAGGCTTCAGGTAGACTCATCTGTGACTTCAACTGTAAGTACGATTAGTCATTTTACCAGAGAAGTATACATACATGAATGGCTTAAGTAGTATTCTTAGTGCATTTAAAACTATTAAAAATAGGAGGAAGGAGATGTAATAGAGCACTGTCATGAAAAGTGGTCCAGATCCAACTCCTATGATGATTTGGGACAAGTTTGAAAATGTCTTTGAATTTTTTAGTTCTTTTCTCTGTAAGAGTAGTTTGTAGTATATTCAATTAACATGTATTTTTTAAATATGTTTTTATAAAAGATTTAAAGAATTGGAGTTATTATGAAGGATAGGACAAGTGTTTTTAATATAAAAATGACTAAGTTGGAATATTTGAGTTTTATAAGCATTTGCCCAAGATATTCATGATACATGTATGTGTGTTTTAGTAAAACAAATCACAGAACAGAATATTCTTCATATTTTTGTGTATATGTTTACACATGTGTAGAAAATACCTGGAAAGGTGTTAATGTTGCCTCTAATGGGAGGTTATATGTGCTGATCAAAGAAAATAATTTTTTCTTTAAAGTGATAATGAAAAATGTGAAAGATTTTTCAAACAAGTTCAAAATATACATAAAAATGATTTACCACTTTGCAAGTAGATTATTTGCCAAATAAGGGAAGTATATTAAGAGCTGGGGCAAAGATGTCAAAGATAAGCATTTTCCCATTTGTTTTACTAAAAAAAAGCGTTACCTATATGGAATGCAGAAGACAAGATTGCTAAGTATTTGACATTCAGGTCTTCAGTCCTGATGTCACCAGAGTCTTCAGATGAGGTCTGGAGATCCTGTAAACAATATTCAAACTACGGTGTCTGTGCATCCATTTTCAGTGTCATTCTGCACTGAGCCAATGGCTTCTAACTCACTCACTGGGCTATTGATCCAAAAAGATTTTGTGGTTTTTGTCTTTCCACACAATTTATAAAGTGTTGTGGATCTTGGTCACAGACAACTAAATATACATTGTTATTTGGGTCCTGGAGTAGTAAAAGAATGGGTGCACAACTGTTGTTAATTTCTGTAGTTCTTTCTGTTATTTTGTAGCCTTTATTCTTGGTCTACTGTTTTCATCCAGAAAACTGCTAGACTCCTCAAAATAGAAAAGATTTAGAGATTCTTAGTTTTTTGTCACAGTTCAGTTTACTGAGTACCTTCTCTGTTTTCAGTGTGACTTGATGGCCATCATCTACTCATCTTTAACAGGGTTAGTTGCAGCTAAGCAATTAGATTTTCATCTTTATTTTAATGGGCACAAAATGAGTTCATTCTTATAGGATGGAGACATTGTTCTCTCCATCCTTACCATCCTTTCCATGTATCTAGAAGTTTAAGAGTTTATACTCTTCACAGTTCATGATTGATACCTAATGTGTGCCTGGATCTGCAGTGTTTTGACATGTTTTTCTCCTCCTCTCCTCCTTCCTCCTTCTCCTCCTCTTTCTCTTTTCTTTTTGAATATAAGGAATTGTACAGCAGTGATAAGATTCTAGTCTTATGTCGTGCAACATCATGTCTTAAAGTAGTTTTTCTGTAAGGAACTTCATAATTTCCATTGTAGCTCCACATTAATCCTTCCTGCACTCCCAGAAGATTTCAGAGTACGCTGTTTGATTTTTCTATAAGGAAAAAAAATGGAGATGTTTGTGCTCTTGCAAAACAAACAAAAAACAACTGAGGTTCTGGATCTACTTTCCACATGGAAATAAATATTTAAGCCAGGCATGGTGGTACATATCTATAATCCCCGCACTAGGGAGGCCGAGACAAGAAGATTACCATGAATTTGAGGCCAGCCTGGACTGCATGGTGAGTTCAAGACCAGTCTGGATTAGAGATACCATCTCAAAAAAAAAAAAGAAAAGTTTAGAAATACTCCAAACCTTAGGTATTAGAGTAATTTTTGAGAGCCCTGCCATCTGATTGTTTGAATTTGGTGCACCTGCTCTGATCCTCTTGAGATACTGTGAGGCATATGTGTCATTTTCTGGTGAATTTAGAAACACATATTTATCCATAATTGGGTACTAGTAGCATATGATAGGCGCATAATTGAAAATAACCATTGTGCAGCAACTTATCATTTGTTTTAAAGTCATTCTTTTTTCTCGCCTGAAGAAAAAGATTAGTGACACTATATGGTTTCCTCAAATAATATTGAGATTTTAGAGAAACAATTGCTGATGTGCTTATTTGAAGGTTCTGGATACTAATAAGTTCAGAGTTGTTTTGAGAAGTCAGAGTATAGGAGAAATTCCTCACAGAGGCCCTGTACACATTAGGTCATTCCAACAGAGGCTGTGGTGTGGTGTTGGGTGGTGTGGTGTGGTGTGGTGTGGTGTGTAGGTGTTGAGTTCCCAGAAAGGTGACAGGCCCAGGCAGGGGAAGCAGTGTGTGCCCACAGGCTCTACCTGGTCAGTAGGAATGCACCAGCCAAAGAACACAGGATGGCAGGTTTCAGTGCAACGCATATTTTTAAAATTTTTATTAGTACATGTTTGCAGTATATAATGATCACACGCATTCTAGGGAGGAGCACAGCTCCATCCTGAGATGGGTGGGAGATTATCTTGTGCTGTCATCATCATACTTCTGTGCTCCCAGGTGCCTCCCAGCGATTCCTCCTATGCAGCGCGTAAATGCCCAAGTTACTTTGTCCGAGAGAGACAGAGAGATGGCGGACGCCCTCAGTCCTGTCGCTGCCCCACCCCACCCCAGCCCACTCCCATGTGGCCTCGGGTTTGCAGCTGGGCAGCCCTGGATGCTTCTGCCCTGGCCCACTAGGTCGCCGGCAGGGCGGGATGGGTTGGGTTGGGTTGGACTAAACCGAGGTAGCCCACGCCAGGGCGGCCCCTGGCACTCAGACCTGACCAACGGGTCTGTCCGCTCGGCTCAGGTGGCACCCTGGGTCCTGGTACCCTGCGGCAGCGGCAGTGGGGCGGGGCGGGCAAGGAAGGGGTGGTCCTAGCCGGACCCTCGCTGACTCACAGGAAGTGCAGGCGGCTCTGCTCCGCCTGGGGCCCGCCCCGTGTGCCCCAGCCTCATCGCCCCAGTCGCCAACCTCGGGGACCTGAGCTGGCAGCAATGTCCCGTGGGCAGCTCTCCCGGGAAGGGGGCGCAGCGGGCTAGGAGCTGCGGTTGCCCACGACCATGGTGCAGCGCTTCAGCCTGCGCCGGCAGCTCTCCAAGGTGGGTCCGTGCGCTGTCAGCCAGAGGGAGGATGGGAGGAGGGGACGCTCTGCCTTTTGTTCTCTGCAGACTGTCCTGCCAGAAGGGACAGAATGCTGCCGCCACTGTAGACCTCCCCACCGGAGGTTGGGGGGAGGCAGTTCCAAAAGACAGCAGGCAACTAAGATCACATCCGGGTGCGCCTGTAGTTAGCCGTTGCCGAGCGGCTTGTGAACAGAGGAAAAAAACCTTGGTGGTCGTGGAACCGGCTTATGCAGGTTACACCAACGCGCTGGGGACACAGCGCACAATGAGCGCCAGCTCAGCCTGCGCGGAGGTTGCGAAGGGTCCGTCGCGTGGCTGTCCTGTGCCAGTGTAGAAGTGTGTGAACAGCAGTTCTTACCAGGATGCGCACAAAGCAGTGTTAGAGAGTTTGATTGTAAAGCAGTCTTCTTGTGTGCTCCGTTTGGGGAAAAGTTCTTTACATCTAGGAAAAATAGTACTTCGCATAAAAAATAAGGCGAAGCTCCACGCGGAAGAGGAGATAAGTGATTTTTGTGGCTGCTCTGGTGGTCATCAGCCCAGCTGATCCAGTATTCAGTGCCCTAAGCTGGAGCAGAGGGAAGGGTGGAAAGAGGTGTGGTGAGATAGAGCTGCTGTCAGGAACCATTGTGTTCTCGTTGTTAAATTGTGTCACAGTTCATGGCCTGCATGTAGAGGCATAAACATGTAGTAAATCCGTAGCGTTCTTCACCTCCTCGACTCTGGGCCAGATGTGTTAGGTTCTGAAATGTGTGGGGGTCTTAAAGGGAAGATGTGTAGAAAGGAGAAGGGTGCTTACCCCATTCCAGGTCCTGTCTTTGCCCCCAGCTTAGCAGCAACTCAGGAAGGTACCACACTTTCCCTTACCCACTTCTCAGGTGTGGAGAGCAGGGTCTGGAAGCCTCCAGACTACTACTAGTGATGCAGGTAGCCATGTGGTCAGCAGCCTTTCATCTGGAAAGCTCAGGGCAGGGACACTTCTACACCTAACATCTGGTGACAGTTCTTTAAATTAGGAAGTAACTGCATTTGAGGCATTTTGCTACTAATCCTTCTTTCTCAACTACATTACTATGTATTTCTTGGATTTCACCTCTTTCACTTCTTACTGTATGTATGACTGTGGTTTAGGAAAAGGACACTTGGGGAAACAGGAACACATCCTCTCTAGAATAAGAAGAAATAAAAACATGCAAGGAAACAACTCTTTTAAGTCCTTTTTCAACCCACCCCCCCAATCCCCCACACACATTTTAACGTGGTTTGTAGGTTCTATGATAGGTGGGGCTGAATCTAAAGAAATGTGTGTTCTAGCAAGTACCCCTGACATAGTTTATGTTCGATTGGTGAACTGAAAAAATACTTTGAATTATTTCATTCTGTAACACAGTTAAATATGAAGAAGAAACTGATTAGTTATGTGAGAGAGTTAATGCACTTGCTGAGATTTTTTTAAAAAGTGCTCTATTCTGGCCATTTCAGAATAATTCCGTGGTAGACCTGGGCGCAGGGGCTAGTCACTCCCCTTGGGTATGGTATTTCTAACACACTTGGTTTTTCATGGATTACACAGTGGCAATTGCAGAGGATGGTTGAATTTTAGTAGCAAGTTTCTTTGCTAATAGCAAGTAATGTTCCACACGAATAGGATTTTATAAAGGCAGAGTTTGGGCCAAGGATTTAGCTCAGCAGGTACAAGCACCTGCCTGCCAAGTACAAGGTCATGAGTTCGATCCCCAGTACCAAAATAAATAAATTTTTAAAAACAAAGACAGTTTGTTTGCTGTGGTGCTCTACTACTGTCCCTAGCTAGATCTCAGTTTTAATAGTAGTTTCCTGATTTAATAAAAAAAAAAATATTGATGAGATCATCTTTAAATTGTTACAAATTTCTAAAAGAAAATGCGGTGATTTCAAATCCAGTGTTTACTTTAGATGCATTTTATCTTAAGTTTGGTCATGTTTATTTACTTACCTACACTGGGGTGATGCTAATTCACATCTAAATTAAGAAGGAGTAAATACAGACATAGGTGAAGTCACTCAAGTGGTTAAGAAAGGTGTCATGTGTTCCTGCAGACTGAACCCTAGTTACCTGCTCAAAGAGGATCTCAGCTTCCCTTTTCTCTCTTGATTTTCTCTCTTGATAGTTTTTTTTTTTTAACAGTACCTCAATAAAACATTTTTTCCAGCCTTTTGAGACAGGGTCTTATGTAGTTCAGGCTGACCTTGAACTCCCAGCAATCCTGCCTTAGGCTCCTGTAGTGCTGAGATTACAGGTATGTGCAACCTCAAAAATATTCAGTAGAGAAATACCATCCATTGGGGGAGTGCCTGACCCATGCTTTTGGGTCAGGTATGGAGTTAACTGGAGTTTTAAAAAATCTCAGCAAATACACTAGTAATTCTCTAACACAACTGTTGAGAATATTTCTTCCTGCTATACATCTCCTGCTTGAGCCAACCACAATAGTCTGGGACTTACCAGTGTGCACATTTAATTGTCCTAATGATCTCCAGGTGGTGTACGCTTTGTTTTATTATTATAGAAACTGAATTTCAGAGTTCAGTCATTTGCTAAGATTGATGGTGGTGTTAGTGGTAGTAGTATAATTAGAGTCAGAAAAACTGCAGCACGTTGAGAGGGGAGCCTGAAGCAGGAGGATCACAACTTTGAGCACAGTCTGGGCAACTTAGTGAGACCCTGCCACAAAAGGGCAGGGGTAGTGGAGGCTGGGTATGAAGCTCAGTCTCCAGTACTTTAAAACAAAAAAAAGTAACTTGAAGCTGTCTGTTTCTACACGCATCAGGCATCCATGCAGGAGAAGGACTCTATTGGTCAGTGCTATTTCCCCCTCATGTTCCAACTTAGAACTTAAGTGAGAATGTTACGGCATTTTTTTTCTTTGTGTAATGTTTTTGAGGGCTCTCTTCTTTTTTGGCTAAGTTTGCTTTTGTTCTTTACTTAAAAACAGATTGGGAAGGCTTTTCCACGCTCTCCCAAGTGACCATTACTCTGTGTCTAAGTCCCATTCTTGAGATGACAGGCAAAGTGAATCTGAGCATCACTGATCCAAACCCTTTAGGTGTAACTAAATATCCCACTTCCTCTCCGGAACCTTTCAAACTCACCTTGGATTCAAAGAAGAGCTCAGTGCCTCCTTCAAATGCATATTATCTGTTACTAACTTCACAACAAAAAAAAGAGCTTATGTTTTACCTGTTTTAGATTCTCAATTATGACAAACTTTTCCTTAAGATTCAGAAAGGCAATCTGTTCCTTAAGATTCCGAGAAAAAGTATGTGCACCTCAATATACTACCATATGAAGAAAAAATAAGATAAAAAAGATTTCCATTGCAAACAGTGTTTATTTTCCTAAAGAAATTTCAGATTTTCTCCAGAGAAGGTGAGACAAAAGAAACTTGTATCCTCTTAGAGCAATCTCAAGAAATCATACTAGAAAAAACCCACTGATTTTGCCAGATATGAATTACACAGAGCTGACTAGCGACTGTACACTTCAGAGGCTGCCTCCTGAAGTCATGAATTCATTCTCTTGCTTTCACCAAGAATGGCTGTATAAAATAGGATTCCTTCTGGCAGAAAGCTGAGCGTCTTCCTGGGTGTTTGCTATTGAAAGTCATCTCTCTTGAGCATATATTTACACACAGAAAGGAACATCATATCCATGCATACTGCTCTGAGAGCTGAGGTAATGCTCTTCACACAAGAGAACCTTCACAGAGGCCAAACAACTTGTCCTGAGTCACAAAGCCAGCCATGACTTACACAATTTAAACGACAAAACTTCTGAGGAATGTTTTTATCTGGAAAGGGAAGCTGTGGCATGCTTTCGTATTATACACGCACCTTTGCATTTCAGATACTACTGGCTTTAAGGTGGAGTCTTCTCAAATGGTAAATTCCATATCTTACAAAATATGGGACAAACAAATATAAAATAGAGATGTCCTGTCCTACCACAAGGCAAGTTATTTTCTCACCCCCACCCCCACCTTAATCTCATAGTAGGGCTTGAACCCAGGACCTTTACCCTGAGCTATACCCCCAGCCCTTTTTTGTTTGGAGACCCAGACTCATTAAATGGCTAAATTGCCCATTAAATGGCTCAAATTTGTGGTCTTCCTGCCTCAGCCTCCCAGAGTGCTGGCATTACAGGTGTGTACCACCATGCCCAGCTGCCTTTATTATCATTTAACATGTTCTGCAATAGGATTCTGTCATGGTGAAGTCCTAACTAACTCCTGTGCATCCAAAAGAGTACATTTTTCTTTTCATTAAATGAATATTTCATTAAACAATCAAGAGAATTTTATACTATTAAATATCACATGCAGCTTCTATATAGATGTAACAAATATGTCCCTGCCTTTATTTACAGTTCACAGAGCAGTACAGTTAATTTACCCTAAAGAGATTCAATTAAACAATTTTTAAAGAGCTAGTAATTCTGTCCTACAAACCTGTGTGTCACACACAGAGGTTACCTTCAATCTGTGACTAACGTGGATGGTTGGGGGAAAGTTCTCATCTCTCAGTCATTGACCTATAAGTAAACTACTAGTGTAAGTAACGATTTTCACTGAAAAACAGTGAGTCATATTTACTTCTTCTGTGAGATGCAGGTCCTCTCATCAGCGGCCATCAGTGTACCCTGTCCAAAAAGCCTACCTGTTCACAAAAGAAGACAAACGAATGCAAGGGTACAGTGCTGCTTCTCCAGTCACTTTTTCACAAAAGAATAGCAGAATAATAAAAGTAATATCAACTTAAATTATCAATTAATATGGTCTTTAATAGTTTTCAAAGCATGCTCAAGCATATCCACTCACTGATCTTCACAACTGCCTTTTTAAAACATGTTCCAACTTCAAAGAATCACCTAATTGAGTCATTTAATATGCATCCATTTCTTTGGGGTAAATATTACTCAAATCAACCCAACTGATGGTTCTGTACTTTAAAAATCAAGAAAACCTAAGGACACTTCCAAGATGTAACTATCACTATCTTCTCAGGAGAATGTGTTATTCTAAGTGGTTGATAATTCTAAAGATTTTAAACTGGCATTTTTGCTGTGGGTGTAGTGGCACATGCTTATAATGCTAGTACTTAGGAAGCTGAGGCAGGAGAGTCCACATGAGTTTGAGGCCAGCCTGGGCTATATAACAAGACCCTGTCTCAAAAAAACAAAAATAAAGTAAAGTAAACACACACAACAGCAATAATAATAATAATAATAATAAAGTATTGCTATCACAAAAGCATTTCAGAGAAATAATGCAAATATTTCTAAGTCAGTCAGTATAGCCTGTTATTCTCCACTGTATTCATGCTGCAAGGCCATTCATTCTTCCTACCAGAGGCAGAATACCTGAAACCAGTCTTGTGAGGGTCTCCTTTCATATTTCTGCTTTGCCTGTATCATATATTCTAATGGCCCTGTCATGCTGGTGATGCTGATGAGTTCAAATTATAGAAAGCAGACCTACAGGTACACAGCACCCTATTAGAATACTACATGAAGCCTACCAAAAGTTGGTTGACAACTGACAAGGAGACATAACAGTTAACTGCCATAGGAAAACACAAATACAAACATTCCAAGTGTGAACTAGTCATTCAATCCAGGTTAGTTAGGGGAGAAGTAAATAGATAGGACACAAAAAGAGATGTACATCTTCCCATTACTTAAACAAATCCACCCCTTACTGACTTCCTATGTATTTGGGTTTGCTAATTACATGCAATATTATACATAGTGTTTATCACCAAGGAAGCTAGCTATACTTTAAAAATCATAGAACATGTGAAACATAAAATTTATCATTTAATCATCAAAATACTTTTTAAAAATATTTTTATTTTAAAGAGAATAGAACAAAACAGATCAGAACAAAACAATGCAAGCAACACAGGATTTCAAAATAAGACAACAGGAAATTGGCAGTGGCTACCATAATGTCTCATTTTCTTCAAAATAGTTGTCCATATCTTCACACACAATGAATTCAAACAAGACGCAATAGTATAAAACTGTTTAAAACAAAAGAATGAAAGCATTACAGGCCTGTAAAATCAGACAATAGGAAAATCATCAATGGCTACCATAATGTCTCTTATTTTCTTCAAAATAGCTGTCCATACCTTCACACATATTGAAGTTAAATAATACAAAACAGACTAAAACCAATCAAAACAAAGAATAAAAGCATTATTGGACTTCACAAGAAGATGATAGGAAATCAGCAGTGGCTGCCATAATGTCAAAATGCTTTTAAGTGACCCTAATCAATGTAGTCAAGATAGAAGAGCAAGACATGGTAGTACGTACCTCTAATCCCACCACCTTGGAGGCTAAGGCAAAAGGATCACCAGAAGTTTCAGAGTAGGGGGCTACATAGTGAGTTCCAGCCTGGACTACACAGCGAGACTCTGTCACAAAACAAGGATAGAAATAAATTCTCTGTTCTTTCTGTTGTTAAAAATACATTCACAGAAAGATTAAGTCATTCATATATTGTCACAGGTCATAAACCCAAAAGAAATCAGATAAAAATTCAAAAGAGATTACTTCTGAAAGATGATAGTTTTATTAAAATTCAAATTATCAACATTTCTCTAATTCTAAAGTTTTGCTGATATCAAAATGGTAGTAGGGCTGGAGATTTGGCTCAGCAGTATAAGCACCTGACTGACAAGCACAAGGTTGTAAATTCAATCCCTGGTACAAAAAAAAAAAAAAAAAAAAAAGTAGCAAGTAACAAGACATTGTAAAATGTGCAAAAGGCAAAGATAACATTTTTTAAAATTTATTTTATTTTAAATGGGAGTAAAATTAAACAACAAAACAACAGAATGGGACATAAGAAAGCATAAATTTCAAAGCTAGACAACCAGAGATCTTCACTATCTGTCATATTGTCTCTTGTTTTCTTCCAAATAGTTGTCCTTATCTTTGCATATGGAGAGCTCATACTAAATAACATAGCCAGTCTTTTCACAAGATGTGTAGTTCACTGGCTCCCACTTGCTAAGCAGGGGGGAGGGGGAGGGGAGACACAGGATGGGGGACAGGACGAGGTGAGGTGTCTGATTCTCAGCCCACACGCAGGCAGGATCACAGTTGCCTCCCAGAGACGGGAAGAGCTCCTTGTTCTCCTGGCACCCCGAGTCAACCGCATGGTGCAGGTCCCGGTGCGCCAGGGTCTCTCTCCTTCAGGACACTGAAAGTCTGCCACACTCTCAGCCGCCCCCAGAGAGGGGGGGAGTTCTTGTTCTCCCAGCACCCCGAGTCAACTGCATGGTGCAGGTCCCAAGGCGCCAGGGTCTCTCCCCTGCAGGCCCCCTAAAGTCTGCCATGCTCACCTGCTATTTCTTTCTGATGAATTGACCATTCCATTTCCAAAGTTCTGAATTGGCCAACAGACCACAGAAAGAATTCTCTTTAGGCTCCTGTTTGAAACCAGCAGCTACAGCAATCTGCTGGCCTTGCTTCAGGGCCACAAAGATAACATTTTTAAACTAAAATACTTTACCATTTCATTTCCAAAGTTCTGAAATGGCCAACAGACCCCAGAAAGAATTCTCTTTAGGCTCCTGTTTGAAACCAGCAGCTACAGCGATCTGCTGGCCTTGCTTCAGGGCCACAAAGATAACATTTTTAAACTAAAATACTTTCAGGGCCGGGGATTTAGCTCAGTGGCTTAAGCACCTGCCTGGTAAGTGCAAGGCCGTGAGTTTGATGCCCGGTACCAAAAAACAAAAAGCTTTTAACTGCTTTACAGGTCAAGATTAAAGAATCTCAACAAATCAATAGCAGAACTGGGAAAAGATCCCATGAATCCTATTTCTTGCCCATGAATCTTTTTCAGGCTAATCCAAGACATGCTAGTATGATTTTTATTTTCAACCTAATGAAAAATTTAAACATAGCAGAAGAAACCTCTCAATGAAATTGAAAAGAAACAGGGTACACCTGAAACAAAATCAGGTCATCACTGGCTTACTGTTATTGTTTCTTTTCTTTTTTTTTTTTTAAACTATTATTATTTCAGTGTCACTCCTGAAGACAGTGAGTTCTGTGAGGCTACATCGACCCTAAGAAAGCAAGCTTCCTAAGAAAATGTGGCGATAACTCTGAGAGCCAAGCTGAGCTGACTGTTCAGACCCATCTCTGGAAAAGTGAAGTCCACGCGGGGCGGCGGGGGGGGGGGGACAATGGACCTGAACCCACAGCCTTTGCACGGAACCTCAACCCCAGCCCTTATTTTTTATTTTGACACAGGATCTCAGTGACTTAAGTTACCAGACTGGGCTGGAAGTTGTGATCCTCCTGCTCAGCCTCCCAAGGTTCTGGAATGACAGGTGTGCACCACCATGCTTGCTTTCAAGCTATTATTGATTCTATAACAAACTGTGTAGTATTTGTCTTTCATGTTAGGGAGCCCAAAAAATAAATGTTCACATTTACCTATGTCTGCATAAACAAACAGTGGAAAATAAACAAAAAACTACAGAGCAGGAATGTGAAATGTAAGAAAAGACATGGTTGGAAGCAAGATTTCAATTTTCTTTTTTTTTTTTTTTTAACTGCGGAAATAATTGCCATTCAAAAGTAAAATAAGGGGCTGGGGATTTAGCTCAGCGGCATTAAGTGCCTGCCTTGCAAGCGCATGGTTGTGAGTTCAATCCCCAGTACCGATTAAAAAAAAATTTTTATAAAAAAGAAAAGACAAATTAATCATTTAAAAAAAAGTAAAATAAAAAGACATACTACCAAAATTATCAATCTTAAAATTTTTTTGCGCTGTAGTCCAATTTTATGTCTTTCAAAAACAAACTTCTAAGGAAAGAGGGAAGACTGATTTTTTATTACTGATGAAAGATTTTTAGAGATAAATTTCCTCTAATCAGAAGGAGAGCCAGAGTGAGTTAAGGACTTATGAATGTCTGATCCTCTGTACTTCATCCCTTAAACATTAGCACAGCAACTCAAGAGTCAAGTTTTCTTCTTCCTAACAAGTGTTGGACCAGGCAGCAGCATAGGTCCAAGTTCCATAGCAATGCATGTGGGTATACTTCCACTTACACATAATCACTTCATGTTTAGTATGACTATTAAGTTATTTTATTCAAATTAACACATCTCTGGCCAAAGAAAACAACTTTAATTATGGGAAGCACTTCATCAGGTTTGCTGGGTGAGTTCCAACCCCACTGCCTACTTAGTTCTGTTCTGTGGGAAAGGTCTGTTCCAGTGTGCTACTTGAGTTATTTATTGTGCTGTTTTCCATAAGCATGGAGAAAGCTATGGAGAAACATCAAAGACCAGGAGAATACAAATGACCAGTAAACCAGACATCAGGGAGCTAAGTGTTGTGGGTGGAAATGTATAACTTCAAGTTACTTTTTTTTTTTCTTTTAAGTATTGGAGATTGATTGAGCTCCATACCCAGCACCCAGTGCCCCTGCCTTCTTGAGACAGAGTCTCACTAAATTGCCCAGACTGTGTTCAAACTTGAGATCCTCCTGTTTCAGTCTCTCTTCTCAAGTGCTAGAGGACTTTTGCCCTGTGAATCACTGGAGAAGACAAGAGGAAATGTTCCAGGAGAGGCCAGGTTCACCAGATATGATTTTGTTGAGCAAGACAGACATGTTATGCTTAATATCTGTTCTTTTTAAGGCATTTTAGAATCCAGTCATCTAGAAATAAACTTCATTACTTACCTAGAGGATGTTGAAGGTAGTAGAGTCACCAACCTAAATGTCTTCTGTGAAGGCAGTGGAAATGGAGCTGTAAATCTAGGAAACACTCTTCTGATAGGATAGATATAGATATAACTGCATTTTGCTCTTTAAGATGTGGAACTTTAAGGGGCCAGGGATATAACTTAATGACACAGTGCCTGCCTGGCAAGCATGAGGTCATGAGTTCAATCCCAGGTATCAAAATAAAGAGAAACCTTAGCTAAAAAGCTTTAATATCTTCAAATCATTTAAACATTATACATCAAAATGCTATGAGAACTACCTCAGTATGAGACTTTGTATATAGTGTGTTAGAGCTGAGGAAAGTTGGTCTCTGGGCTGGGGATTTAGCTCAGTGGCATGAGCACCTGCTTGGTAAGCATGAGGTCGTGAGTTTGATCCCCGGTGCAAAAAAAAAAAAAAAGTTGGTCTCAGTTACTGAGTCTGTTTGGATGGGATTGGAAATCTGATCCAGTGTAGTCAGCAGCTGTTGATGAGTGGTTATTTGAATTGGATCCTGATGAAATAATGTTATTGGTTACTATATTTAGATAATACCCCTCCAGGGGGCTTTTAAGAAGTTTTTCAGCTCATGATATTAATTGTGTATACTGTTGGAGAGTGCATGCAGTGTGTCACTGGGACAGTGAGCTAAGGCACATACACTTTGCCTCTTCACTCTTCCCCACTCAGACCTCTCCTAGCTACACCTGCACTCCTGCTGACTTTCAGATGTACCATGTTTGCCTCAAGTCCTTTGTAGCTTTCTGCCCTCTGCATGGAGAGCTTTCCTTCCAGACACTTGCCTGCGTTGCTGCCTACTTTCTGTCCCCTCCTCAGGAGGCTTTGGCTGGCTGTTCTCTAGGCTAACTAAGCTACTTTTCCACATGCTTTTCCCACAGCATTACTTATCTTCCCTTGAGGTTCCTTTTCTCCTCTCCACTATGTTTGTCATTACTTGACATACCTCATATTTTTCTTTCATTTCTGTCTGCACCCCTGCCACCACCACCATGTAAACTTTATAATAAGGATTTTTGTCTATTTTCTTCACTTCTATATTCAAGAATATAGAGTAATATCTGGTACCAGAAATTATTTCATAAATGAATTTGAGTATAAAGAATAAACACAGTTGGGTGTGGTGGCACACACCTGTAATCCCAGTACTTGGGAGGTTGAGGCAGGAGGATTGAGTTCAAGGCCATTGTGGGCTACATAGTGAGTTCAAGCCATCCTGAGCTACATAGTGAGTTTAAGCCCAGCCTGAATGACACATAGCAAGCCCCTGTGTAAAAAAAAAAAAAAAAAGAATAATCACAAATTTGACTTGTCATCTTTACCTCATCTCTTCCCATACAGCCAGCACCATCCCCTCCCCAAGCTACTGCTACTCCAGCTTTTATTCCCTGCAGAATAACATGTGATAAGGCTTTTCACATCGTAGTCACCAAATAAATATTTGTCGACTGTCTGATGTGAAAATACCAGTCTGCTCATTACATGTTCTTTCCCAGTTATGGTACAAGTCTAAATAACAGAAATGCCTATACATTAGCTATATGATGTCTAAATAATAATTTATCACACATTTGTGTTCATCTTTTTGGGTATGATGAGAAGACCCTGAAGTAGATGCCCAGAGTTGCTGAGATACAGTTGAGTAGCAGAGCACTTGCCTAGCATGTGAGACATTCTGGCTTCAATCGTCAGTACCACTCTGCTTTTGCAGTTTTAAAGACTGAAATATATCACTTTGGTCTTGGGGTTGGTAGTAACTTCACCTGTGCCACTTTTGCAGCTAGGGTTTTGCTAAGGTCTCTAATATTTCCATGTTGTTAAATCCAATAGTAAATTCTCTATTTTAATCTAGGTTTTCAACACCATTTGATATATTGAACACTGCATCCTCAATGAAACAGTTTCTGCACTTGGCTTTTTTTTTTGGTACTGGGGATCAAACTCATGACCTCGCACTTGCAGGCACTTAAGCCACTGAGCTAAATCCCTGGCCCTGCACTTGGCTTTTATACTATATCACTGGTTTTCCCACACTGCTCTATTCAGTCTCAGTTCCTTTCGTGATTATTTTTCAGCATCATTATCTAGGCTCAGTTAAGTTTATTACATACTTCCTTGGTAATTTCATCCAGTCCTAAATATGTGCATGTTGACAGCTCTCAAATATGTATTTCCACTCTTACTCTTTTCCTTCACCTCTGTACCTGTGTATTCAACTGTCTTTTAAATGTCTCATTTAGGTTAAGATATTGTGACCTTAGCATGTCCCTAACGTAGGCATGTTATCCTGTCCTGCCAGTTCTCCTGGTTTTCCCCATTTCAGTTGTGCACCTGTGTCCTTCCAAGTCCAAAATCTTTTTAAGTCATGATGCCTCTGTCTTATTCCCAATACATCTGCAGTCTTCTTGGCTTCCCTTTTTAAATATTTCCAAAGTTTGGCTATTTCTTACCACCTTCACTTCTGGGATCTTGTTTCTGATACCTTCATCTTCCTCCTGACTAGCCTGCCAGCATCCATTCCTGCTCTACCAGGACTAATCCTTCACACAGAAGCCCGAGTGACAGGAATAAACAA
This sequence comes from Dolichotis patagonum, assembly GCA_004027295.1. Taxonomy (NCBI): domain Eukaryota; kingdom Metazoa; phylum Chordata; class Mammalia; order Rodentia; family Caviidae; genus Dolichotis; species Dolichotis patagonum. The sequence continues at coordinate 20,482 of PVJX010015600.1, forward strand.
AGCCCTCCAGTGTCTTCCTTTCTTTTTTGCTCTTACGTGGCCTTCAATGCTCTACTCAGCATTTCTCACCATTAACTCTTTGACATATAATTTGTCATCCCCTTGCTCCGTCTGCTGTAGCACAGGGGCCCTGCTGTTCCTTTCCAAATTCCTCAGGTAACTTAGTTTCTAGTTGGGAAGACAGTGTGAGGGAAGGCACAAGTACCTTCTATGCAGCTTTACAAATGTGGGCTATATGCAAGTGTTCTGGAGGTGTAGGAAGGAAAAGTAAGCTGGATTGTTTGGAGAGATGGGCTTTGGCAAGAAGATGGGCAACAGGTCATTGTTAAGCAGGGGAGCAAACCACAACAGCCTCCTCTGTCCAAACATGATTGTCTGTTTTATTCTGTGCAGTAGCCCTTAGACTTACAAGTACATTATGCTTTAGTTTGTTTATGAAATGAAATAACGAATGTGCTGATGAAAACATACTGGTCTACAGGGTCAGCGAAAACAGCTTGGCCAACGGAGTATATTTTAACAAAGACAATGTATAAAGATGTTTGGTAGAGAAAGACTTGGAGGGTTTTGAATACTACAGTTTGGGTTGGCTTGCATGAGTGTTAGAAAACCAGGTCACATTCTTGAGTGGAAGAAAACCTGTGTTACAGATAATGTGCTAAGAGGTTTTGTCTGCAACACATAGAACAAAGCCTTCCTTGCCAGAACTTTCTGTGCAAGCCAGTGCAGCAGCCACCCACCACATGGGACTAGTGGACATGTGACATGTTGCTTGTATGACTCAGGAGTCAAATGTTCACATACTTAATGTAAGTAACCAGTTGCACTCAGCAGCTACTATACTCAACAGCACAAAAGAATACTACTTCTTCTGGAGCTTGAACAGAGTGGTGTTGAGAGGACAAGTATAACCTGCCATGAATAATGACATTTAAAAATGAAAGTTTTCATTACTTACAAGGAAGGATCAACAAACGTTAAAATGAGTTATAGAAAGGAAGGAAGGAAGAAAGGAAGGAAGGGAAGGGAAGGGAAGGGAAGGGAAAGAAGGAAGGAAGGAAGATGTAAAGGTTTCTATTATAAGCTCAAACTTTAAGTAATGAGGAATCTCATTGTGAAGGACATACAGTAAAAAGATTCAGGGCAAGCTGAAGGATGACTTATTGATGCAGGTCTAAATTCAAGTTCGGGTGTACTGTGCTTTACTGAAGGAAGAACTGTAAAGTGAGGGGCTTAAGACATGGAAATAGAGACTTTGGGGTTAAGTAGTGATTACCTCAATAACAGTTGAAATCGTGGTGGGTACGTTTTGAGCACAGTACGGAGTAGCAAAGGTTGTGATTAATGTCAGGTGCCAAAGAAATTAGAGATGAAGGACCTATAGAATATGTAAGTAGTGAAGCCAGAAATAGTCTTTAGGATTTCTGTTTAGTGAGGGGACTTCTGTTATGTGTACACAGAAAAAGAATAGTGCCTGAGTGTGTGTTGTTCTGTTTCTGTTGAAGATGAAGATTGTTGGTGTGATTAGCAACTTACTGGGAAAGATAGGACTTCATAGTGTTTCCTGTTCTTCAGGCCACCTAATATGCTAAGGTCTGAGAAGAACTCAAGAGGCAGTTTGTCTTAGTTATTTTTCTTGTTGATTAGACAAAATACCTGATGTCTAAAGTTAAAAGAAGAAAGGTTTTATGTAGCTCACAGGTTGGTTGTAGAGGTTTTAGTCCATAACTGACTGGCTACAAGGCAGGATGGCACAAGGCAGAAGGGCAAACAGTTCATGGCAGTAGAAGACAGCAAAAGCAACAGGAGAAAAAGAGAAAGATAAGGCTCTTTCTTAGCAGAAAGAGTCTAATATTGTATGCAGGCCATCCACCCTAGAGCAGGTGTAGCCCTCATACCCATAATCCCAGCATTGGACCACCAATCAATCACAAAATCTAGATTCAGCTGCCTCCGAAAAGCCCACCTCCCATAACTGCATGAGGCTTTGGAGGGGCATTGAGATATAAACCATAAAATGAATCTTTTGCATGAAGATTTGATGTTCTTTCAGTAACTTTAACTTCCCTAATTACCACATTGAGAATATTTACCATGATAGTGAAGTACCAAGTGTCGTGTAAGTTAAATACAGCACTTACCTCTACAAAAGGAGATACCATACTGGACAGAGAACTTTAGTGAAATAGTGAATACGCATGGTGAGTATGCTGCCAGGCAGAGTAAGTTGAAGGTTGTTAAAGAACCAGAAGATTGTTTCACATTATAGTTATCATGGGAAGAATTATCTTAAGAGAGTTGCTTGACTTTAACCCCCTTTGTGGAAAATGAAGTGTTTAAATATAAAGGATCTTCTAATTTTGGAGTAATGGCCAGATACTTTAGAAGTAAAATCTAACAAGGGAATTTGAAGCTGGAAATTACATGTTGGCATTTAATTTCAGCAACCAACTTGTTCCTGATGGCACAGGCCACTCTTAATTGATATGTTACTACTAGAAAATCTGAATATTATAGGATGGAGAGAGTTGATTTTCTGCTGTAAATCATTGAACTCTGAATGAATTGTCAAATCAGGACTATAAAACAAAAACCCTGTGAGAATGGAGTTAGACACTTTAGTGATTTCTTTAAAGAAAAAATATTACCTTCGAAGATAGTATTCCTCTAGTGATTGTAGGTACAGGAGTTACAAAATTCAACCTGTATTTGTGGTAGAGAAAAGTATCAGTGGCTGTTTCATCAGTGACTAGACAACACAGGAACAATCTGCATAATTGATAAAGTCATGACTAGGATTCCTATCCCTGCCTTCCAATTTTATGCTCTTTTGGCCTTAATGTTAAAAGGAAATTTTGCTCTTGGCTTAAATTGATTAGTTTTTATTGCAGACCCCAGTCAATCTATAGTCAAGCATACTCTCACTTGTGAATTTTCAGAATCCTAAATGCTATTGTTTACTTTTAAAACATTTCAGCTTAGAAAAATGTATTTTTCCTTTCACTTGCTAAGCATGTAGGACTGGCAGGAGGCCTTTAGCCCTGTTGCCCACATGGTCAGGACAAAAGAACTAGCAGTCTGTTAGAGAAGAACAAAGGAGAAGCAAGGAAAATAATTTTCCTTTGGCCGGAAGATATCACTGGAGCCTTGCTGGCTGGAGTTGGGGCAGCTGCCGCAGCAAAGGGCAATGAATGAACAGTAGTGTGTGCTGGTGGGGAGGAGGCATCTTGCTTGGGGGTTGGGTTCCATGGCATGCAGGAGAAGGGCTCCTATTGGTTGGTGCTGTTTCATCCTCATGTTCCCACTTAGAAGTTTAGTAAAAATATTAAGGCTTTTTTTTTCTTCCCATCTAATGTTTCTGAGGACTCTTCTTTTTGGCTAAGTTTGCTATTGTTCTTTACTTAAAAACAGGCAAACTTCTTGATCCTGAGGGGAATAACCTAAAAATTTTAACAAAATAAAAGCACCAAAACATGAGAGCTAATTGAGCTGTTACACTACACTTTCCTTCTAATGTGACTAGTTTTAGAAAAGTTGAGACATCTTATTCTAGAATAAAATAAGCCCAAGAAGCTTTTGTGTTAAGTCACTTAAATGCTTTTATGCATTTGCTGAAACCAAACTAGAATCTTAGAGGAGACATTTGTACAGTGCCTCTTTGAAGTTTCCCCTTAAGGAATCCCATCCCTTTGCTTATTTTAGTATTCTCAAAATAGACACAGATTTTCAAATCAGATTATTCCCTAGGAGAACTACTGTATACTGCTCTAGTGTACTGTTATCTTCCGTACTACTTGTTTCAGTGGTGGGACGATTGCTCTTATAGTAGTGGCTGTGATGTGCTGGGAGCCGGTGTATTGCAAATAATGTACTGTGCACTTTATGAAAATCACATTTAATCTTCTCAGCAGCTGTGATCATTGAGATTCAGATGGAGACTTGCCCCAAGTCACAGTTAGAGAAGGTTGTACAGTTCTTCGAATGTCATTAAATAGTCCTTCACCTTTTTTTCCTGGTTTAGTTTTTTATCCCAGCTACTAATATAGTTCCAGCACATGGCAGGCACTTAATAAATATGCTAATCAAATATGTGTCAAACTCAATGTTTACATGATTTTCTTAGTACCAAGCTGCCTTTCTAGTAACACTTTTCTATAGCATCCTATACTTTAGGACAATCTTCTTGCCTTTCTTTCTTTCTTTCTTTCGGTCCTTTCATTTTGGGTGTTTCCCTTCTGCTCATCCTTTAAATGTTTACATTCGTTGGGACTCTATAATAGACTTTTATTCTGTCTATATACTTCTTACATATCAATCAGCTTTATTGTCACTAAAATACAACACCCAGCACTCACAACTTAAAGGATGAGAGGTTTAATCTGCTCATGGTTTCAAACCATGACCAGCTGGTCCCAAGCCACATCATGAAAGGGTGTGGCTGAGCAAGGCTGCTTAGTTCTTAGCTGCCCAGAAGCAAAGCAGTATGTACTATATATGGTCCCTTGCCTGTTGTCTCTGGTACTCTTCCCTGCTCTGCTTCTGTATATAGTACCAAAGTCTGGTGTCAGTGGAAGCAGTAGCTGGGGCTCCGTCAGAGCTTGGCTGCAGTGGTCTCTGAGTGCCTGGATGGGTGAGCACAGTGAAAGGAATCCCAGAGAAACCGTTCCTTCTTGAGCAGAATACCCAAGGACTGTATTTCCAAATAAAAGGTTGATGTTTTTGTACCTTGGAGCCTGAGGTAGTTAATTATTATCCCTAGCTAATAATAAAATGTCAGACCTACAAGTTTTATATCATTTCCAGATAGGATAAGAAGATAAGTGGATAAGAGCTAACCCAGATTGCTTAGAAGATCAGATTTGATAGACATGAAGGACTAGAAGCATGGCCTCTAACCCTTCCTGCCTTACCTCCTGCATCTGTGTCACAGCACTCCGCCAGAATCCTCACTCCCCACTGGCCTTCCTCCTCCGTTGCCAAGGCTGCTGCAGCTTTGTATCTCCAAGGAAAGCCTTGCTGATGTGTTCTTGTGTAGCCTTGGGCTCTCTTTGACAGTTTCAGAAGGGTTGAAGAGAAAACCCTGCCTCTTAGAGATAGCAGAAACCTTAAAGATTGCATCATTCATCCCTTCATTTTGTTGATGAATAAACTCCACCTGCATGAAATGTAAGAACTGCTTTGAACTAAATAAATAGCACTGGTATACTTTATCCTCATATTCCCTCATAGGCAATATTAATTCCATTGGGACTGTGGTATTGCCTTCAAACTATATTCCTGTGTAGTTAAGAAAAGAATGAATGGCTTAAGTTTCCCAAGGAAGAGGGCAGCAGGAGAGGGAAGCAAGCATATGTACTCAGTAAGGTTTACAGTAATGAAAACAGAACAAGCCAGGTGTGGTGGCTCACACCTGTAATCCAAGCACTTGAGAGGCTGAGACAAGAGGATCATTGCTAGTTCAAGACCAGCCTGGCCTACAAAGTGAGCTTAAGGCCAGTCCAGACTGCATAGTGAGACCATGTATCAATAAACCACCCACACAAAAAAAGAAAACAGAACACCTAGGTTCAGTTGCTGACAGCATTTTCACTAAATACTGATCACTAAACTTACTATTTTATTATAAACTCATGGATACATTAAGGTTCTTATGTCTGAAAATATGGGCATTTAAAAATAATTTTCAAATGTTTGAATTTGGGGACTTTTATATTTTATTTGGCAATAAAACATCTTTGTTCTGAATTATGAGGGAGACCTGCGTCCTAGAGGGACACAGCTATTATAAGTATAACATACTTCAAGTACATTGAAGTATATATTTTTTAAGGTAGAGACTTTTGCTTTGCCAAATAATATTTCACTTTAATAAATCATTGATGGCTAGGCATAGCTCAGTGTGAGAGCACTTGCCTAACATACATGAGACCCTGGACTCATTCTTGGTACCACAGTCCATCAAGTGATATACTGATACACACTACAGCAAGGATAAGCCTAAAAAATGGGTGAGATTTTGCATATCTATTTAGAACTTTAGTTACCAAAAGTTCCAGTCCAGGTAAAATTGTACTTCTTTTTTTTTTCTTCCTGAGACAGGGTCTTGCTATGTAGTTCAGGCTGACCTTTAACTAACTATATATCCCCAATAGCCTCAAACTACAAATCCTCCTGCCTCAACCACTTGAGTCCTGGGATTACAAGTGTGCACCACCGTACCTGGCCCTAAAATTTCACATTTTTAGGTCATTATTTGACCCCCCAAAGAAATGAAAATCTCATCCTGCCTTTCTTATCCCATCCATCTTTGCATTAAGTTACATTTCTAACCTTATTTTATTTTATTTTAATTTTATTTTATTTTGTTAATACCTTGCTAAAATGCCCAGACTGGGATAGACTTGAGATTCTCCTGCCTCAGCCTCCCAGAGTGCTGGAGTTACAGGTGCACGCCACCATGCCTGGCTCTCTCATCTTTTTAAAGATCGTACTTGGCAATTATATGTGTGTTGTAGTCACCTTACTCTTTTAATTGATATTTTTTCCATTTGAATATATGGGCCTTACTGTTTCAATGGGTTATTTGCCTCTTCACAAACCTTTTATTTACTCATAACTTCCAGATGGCCAGGGAATTGTGCTACATGTAACCCAGAATGGAACATTAAGGAGTGACTTCCCAGAAACAGTGTAGTTCTGCTGCAGAGTCTAGTGGTGAGAGGCTATTAGATGCTTTGGTTTTAAACCCTCAGCAGGGATCTGCTTAATGAATCACAGCCATTTCTGTGCCAGTGAAGTGGGGATATTAAGGTTGTCAGTGATGGCTTAACTCAGATCCAGGTATGAGGGAGAGAGATACTGGGCATTGCTGCTGGAACCTCTGCCCTTCCAGCATGCGAAGGCCACTGTAGAGTGCAGCTGAGAGAGGATGGAATGTAAGTGTGCACCTGTCTCAGTCTGTGCCAACTTGTAGATGATACATAACTTCATATTTGCTAGCTTGTCCCACATTTATGAAAACAGGTTATAGGGCCAAGGAACATTAAAACTTCATCATCTTAACTGTGAATAGAAGATGGCAGCTTGAAGTCCTACAGAGAATTTAACACAGATGCTAGGGTTAGAAAAGCTAAGTTATGATACTATTGTATTTTTTTCAAATTATTCACACTTAATCTTAGCCAAAAGGTTGAGAAGTTAAATATTTAGATTCATTCCCATAGGATAGTTTCTAGAAATTAGATTCTCTAATTGAATGGACAGTAAAGATTTTTGAGATAAATAAAAACATTCTTCTACAATTCTTTATGTCAACAGTGTGTCCAAGAGTCTGTACCTGTTACATGTCTATAAAACTGACACTCAAAACAAATACTTATTTTCTCTAGAAGCCTGTGATAGTGTAGTATTTGTGTCCTGTACAACTGGACAAGGAGGCATCTATCAGGTTGATGTCAGCATTGAGAGTTAAAGCAGGAATCAGTGCTTGAATTATCTGACTCATGGTCATCACACCAGAGTGACCCATGGACTCTCCAGAGTTCTCGATGTGCCTGCATTTGGGTTCCCTGTGCATGTGTCTGTGTTTCTAGACTACTGATTCACCTCAAGGAAAGTGTTTGTGCTGTGTACAATAGTATAAAGAAAGGTGTCACATAATTTATGCTTCATATTCAGTATTCCTTTCTCTACTTTACCACGTCAGAATAGAACTTTCATCACAGTAGTTCAACTGAGTCTTGACTAACCATAATCTCAATTCCTTATGAGCTGAGATTAAAAACATATTAACTTACTTTTCATATTGAAACTTCTTTATTGCCAGGCATGGTGGTGCACACCTGTAATCCCAGCACTGGGGAGGTTGAGGCAGAATAGTTGTGTTAAATTTGAGGCCAGCCTGAGCTGCATAGCAAGACTGTGTTTTAAAACAGCAGCAACCACAAAAAACATAATTTTACATCTGTAAGACAATAACAATACAAGGGATTTTTTTTATGAAATCAAAATATTGTACCTATCTTAAGTTACTTTAACTACAGTTTATAGTTTATGTCTATATTACTATAATTATTTATTCTTAATACCATTGACTAAGAAGTGGACTGCTTTCTTCTTTTGAGTTTTTTATATAGAACCAGAGCTTGGATTCATTGTTGGCATTTGAAAAATCTTATCTTATAGATCTTTTATTCTTGAGCAGATTTGCCTGATTCCCAGATTCCTTTCAAGTGTATTTGGAACAAGTAGATTAACTTACGTAGGGTACCTAGGATCTGGCTCTGGGTTTAGCACAACGCCTTGGGGTTCTCCAGATAATATGCTCAAAAAAATTTTTTTGGTGTGTCTACCATGATCTGCTTCCTCAGTATTCTCGTAATTATTCAAAATATTCGAATCCATATTTCATTCTGTGTTGGAATGGTTTATGTTCGTTTCAAGTTCTCCTTTCAGATGCGTATTTCAAGGACTTTCCTAAATTGTACTCAGCAGTCTACTGCAGTTTTCTGTTCTTGCAGGAGAAAAGTGTGTGCTACTGTCACTGCAGGAATGGGCAGAGAGTCTGTGCAGCTGGTCTCTGAGAGGGCAAGGTCAAAGCATGGGAATGGGGAGTATGGACTTGGTAGGGTCCTCACTGTGGTGAGAGAGAAGGAAGTTTCAAGTCTAGAAACAAGAAAGACTACAATGAATCTTGTGCCATTAGATTGAAATATTATGGTTGGTTCAATGTTTATAGGTTTAAAATTACTGAAACTGCTGGGTGTGGTGGTACACAGCTATACTCCCACCTGGGAGGCTGAAGCAGGAGTGTCACTGAGTTTGTGGCCAACCTGTACTACATAGTGAGTTTGAGGCAAGCATGAACTACAGAGTGAGACCCTGTCTCATATTACAATTCAATTATAGATATAGCTTAAAATGATGGGATATAAATTTATCAATATAACCAAATATTACATACATATACCTTAAAAGTGTTGCCAAAATTTGCTAAACTTTATAAAGACCCATGAAGTTTACAAGCCAGTCCTAGATGCTTAAGGAATAACTGATTGCTAAATTTTCAACTTTATAAGTTGAATGCTATAAAGTGTAAAATAAGTGTTGTGAGTAGGCCTGTTAAAGACAGAAATTTCTTTAAGTGTGTAGTGAAAATTTTTAAAGAAAGGGCAGAGAGAACATATGTATGTAGACCATCAGGGTCTAGGGTCTACTGGATAAAGCTGAACTATTATCTCTGAGCTTCTAGAACTATATATAAATTTATATCTGTGCACATTTGTTCCTGAAGCAAGAGTAGTTTTTATCATATTCACACCAGAATAGGTGTTCCAAAAATGTTGAACCTTCTGGGTTTGTTTGTTTGGGCTTTGTTGTCATTTTTGTTATTACTGGACGTGGAACCCAGGGATACTGCTGAACTGTATCCTGGCCCTTCATTAAAATTCTGAGGTGGAGTCTTGCTGAATTGCCCAGGCAGAACTTGAACTTGAGATCCTCCTTCCATCCTGAGGTGCTGGGATTATAGGCATGTGTAGTGTTCTCTTAAAGGCTGGTGGGGATGAGAGGGTCTCCATGAGTTTATTTTTAGGAATCCCATTGCCACCTACATTAATGGAATATGTGTTAGAATCACATGTAGGTTTTAGATTAGTTGGGGAAATATTTGGGGAATGAGCTTTTTTTTTTTTTTAATCAGTACCAGGGACTTGAACTCACGACCATGCGCTTGCAAGGCAGGCGCTTATGTCACTGAGCTAAATCCCCAGCTAGAATGAGCATTTTATTGAATGCCAAAAAGAAAAAGTGTGATCATGTATTGACTTACATCATTGTGGCAACAGAGGTAGAAAGTAAATATTGTGTCTCTTGTACTGATGAGGAAACTGAAACTCAAATTTAAAAACTTGCTTCTTTCTGCACTTCCAGACACTTGTCCCCAGCTGAGCGCCTGGGTTGATCAAAGCAGACCTGGCCCCTGTTCTACAAAGAAGTGGGGAGGGAACAAGTACAGTATAGAGAACTGTAAAACTAGTATGACTTCTTGGATTTTAAGTTATGATAATGGAATTCTCTCAGATATTTTCTGTGCTTATCCATTTTCTCTTTTAAAATCTAGTTATAGCTGAATATAGTGGTGCACACCTGTGATTCTAACATTCAGGAGGCTGAGGCAGGAGGATTGCCATAAGTTCGGGACCAGCCTGGGCTACACACTGAGACCCTCTCTCAAAAAGCCAAAAGTAAAGGGCCAGTGATATAGTTCAGTGGTACAGCACCTGTCTGGCAAGCACAAGATCCTGAGTTCGATTCTTGGTACTGCCCTCCGAAAAGCCAAAAATAAATAACATAAAATGCTAGCAATGCTGGGGCAGGGCTCAGTGGGAGAGCACTTGTCTAGCATATACAAGACCCCAGGTTCCATCCTTGGCACTGCAGTCATCATCATCATCATCATCATCATCATCATCATTACTTACCAAGTCTCCCACCATCTGTGTGGGAAAGCACCTGTGACACAGATGCATACATGAGGCAATGTAAGTAGGGTTTGGCTTATTTCAAGTCCACTAACAGGATCAAATTTTAGAACCATGATTGGTAATACTTGCTGTTACGTATAGTCATGAGTCTGCATATTTTTTAACATTTTCAACAGTTCTTCAAGCAACATGTGTTATTTATTCAGTCTTCTGTAAGTATAATTTCCTACACTCCCTTTCAAGGATCTAAAAACACCAGAAAATGTCCAGCTATGTCTAAAGGCTTCTGTCTTTCCTTTGGTGGCACAGATGTGCTTCATGCTGCTTTAAAAAAAAAGAAAGACATACATACACACACAGAGACACTCACACACACATAGGCCGAAGCCCTCAGGGTCCAGTGTGTCTGACAGCATCATCACTGTGGATGCAGTGGGGTACCCACGGGAACAGCTGGCTTAGCAACGCTGAGCCTATTGTGGGCTGGGCCCATACTCTGGACTCCACAGTGACTCTGGTGACTGTGCACTCACAGGAGAAGGGAAAGAGTGGCGAGGACATGACAACAAAATGTTTCCTGATCACAGCAGACAAGCCGAAGAGAAGAGTGAGTTCAAAACTGGAAACGCATGTTTGCAACTGAAAGTCATTTTTCTTTTTGTTTTTGTTTGGCTTGGTTTTTGTACTCCTGAATAAAAGAACCTTCCTACTAGACTGTAGTGTCTCCACCAGTGGTAGCTGGTACCTGGAAATATAGCTTGATTTTCTTAGACAAGATTAACACATTGCATTTTCCAAGAAACCTTATTCTCTTCATTGTATAACAGTGAAGTCTCTTGAACTTCATAAAAAGTGGATTTTTCCTTCTGTGGAATAATAAGATTCTTAATGCACTCTGAAGGCTAACAAAATTCTCATAGTACTTAAAAGTGCAGTTAAGCTTTATAAGCTGAAAAACTAGATTTGAATTCTGCCTGTATTAAATGTCAGATCTGTTACAGGGAGCAAGTTCCTAGTCCTCTCAGCTTCATTTTTGAGTTGAAGGTAGTAAGATTGTTAGAAGGATTCTACTAAATATATGTAAAACTCTTTCTCCATAAAGAATGTGATGGGATTAGATATTGAACATGTATGATTGCAAACCTTGATAATAACAGGGAAAGGTACATATATATTTCTTACTTTCTCAGAAAGTAGTGAAGATAAACTTAAAAATTCTTGATTCTCTAAAAACTCCTTACAACAGACCAACTTCTTTGCCACTCTACTGCTTTGTTCCCTAGAATTGCTTTGATTTTAAATACCTACAAGGTACCAGTCCTTTTCAGTGTATGATTATAGGGGAAAACTGAGTTCATAGTGTTGTAATAGCACCATACACATCCATTTTGCATCAAACTTGGTACACAGAACAGTAGTTAAATTAACTCATCTAAAATCTTGCATAATTTTAAAACAATTTTTTAAAGTCCTATTCTTTGGTGTAGCTGTAATTTTGGATGCTCTTCACAAAATTGTTTTTTAAAACAAGTGTAACCTGGCAAATGAAATCTACCAAAATGGAGAAAAAAGCTTTGTTTTGGATTTTATGATACATTGAAGGTAAAGCTTTTAAATCAAATTGTATAATTAGTTATTAAATAGCAAACAGATTGTGAGTTTTAAGGTTTTCTTAGAGTCTATAAAACAAACTGAAGAATGCCTCTGACCATCAAATAAATTGATTTTTAAAGCTAACAGTCAAGACTGAGGTGTAGGGTACTGGGGTCAAACCCAAGGCCTCACATATGCTAGGTAAGTACTGTATTACAGAGCTGTATCCCCAGCCCAAGATTTTTAACTTTAGCAAAAAAGGGCATTTTGTAGATGAATTGACCTGTTTGCCAGTTTTTTTTTTTCTTTTAAAGGGAGTAACATTAAACACAACAAAACAGAACAAAACAGGACATAAGGAAGCATAAATTTCAAAGCTAGACAACCAGAGATCTTCACTATCTGTCATATTGTCTCTTGTTTTCTTCCAAATGGTTGTCCGTAACTTTGCATACAGAGAATTCATACTAAACAACATAGTCAATCTTTTCACAAGATGTCCAGTTCACTGGCTTCCACTTGCTTAAGCAAGGCGGGGGGGGGGGACATGTCACGGGATGGGGGACAAGACAACATGAGATGTTTGATTCTGAGCCTGCTCAGGCAAGCTCACAGCCACCCCCAGAGAGGGGAGGAGTTCCTTGTTCTCCCGGCACCTGGAGTCTCTGCACCACCGAGTCTCCGAATGGTGCAGGTCCTGAGGCGCCAGGGTCTCTCTCCTGCGGGTGGCCTGTTTGCCAGTTTTTAAGACACTTGACTGTACTATACATACAGTTAAGTTCCTTGGTTTACAACATACAATGAAATAGACTTTTATTTTATTTTATTTTATTTTATTTTATTTATTTTATTTTATTTTATTTTATTTTATTTTTTGGAGACAAAGTCTTGCTAAGTTTCCCTTGAACTTGAGATCCTCCAGCGTCTTGGAATTATAATCATACACACAACACCCATCTGGGAGTAAAACTTTGTGAGTAATTTTATACCCAGTGGGCTAGATTTAGCTCAGCGGCATAAGCACCTGCCTTGCAAGCACACAGTCCTAGGTTTGATCCCTGGTACCAAAAAAAAAAAATTTATACCCAGCAGAGTATGTGGCTTAGGGTACATATTTCATGGTTCCGACACGAAATGTTTTTAGCGTTGGAAAGAGGGAAAGACAAGTCATTTCCACAAAGGACACTTGGAACAAACTTCAGAGGGCAGTGGTAAGTGGACTTTCAAGGTTAGCGTGGTCCCAGAGGCACAGGAAGACCCAAAGGGGTGGGGGAGGCCAAGCTTTGGGGCTGATGCCCTGTGACTGTTACACAGACACAAGCTACCCAGTTCTGCTGGGCTGCCACCACAGTGTGTTTATGGAACTAGCAAGACTGATCTCCCTTCAGGGTTATAGGTTACAAAAAAGCTACATACCCTTGGAGTTCGGTTTTGCATTTGAGGTCCTCAGAGCCAAGTTCTGAGGACCTTTCAGTTGAGTGGCACATTAGGATGTAAGCAACTGACTTACTTTCTCTTAGCCTTAGTTTTCTCATCTTTAAAAAGGATATCAGTCAGAAGTTGCAGAGTACTGTGAGGAGTAAATGAAGTCATGTGAAGAAGAGCCCAGCACGTAAATGACTGCTATTCTTCTGGTGGTCATTGGCAGTGGTGGTTGTACTGGAAATAGTAGTAAATTGTTTACGATGAAGAGAGCTTTCTTTATCCCAAAGAATCCATGGTACATAGTAGTTGCATAAGTGTTTCTAATTCTGGTTTTGTTCCCATGTGCTTGCCCTTGACTTTATGTAACACAACTACACTCATCTTCTCATTTCATGCTTTGACTTTTTGCCCTGAATCCTTGACACAGACACATAGAGGAGCAGTGCCTACTGCCTCACATGACTCACCTCCCTCCGCAGACACAGGGGAGCACGGTGACATTTTTTGTAAAAGTCTTTTGTTTGTTTGGGGTGTTGCTGTTATTGTTGTTTTGCATTTTCAGTCCAGGCTGGCCTTGAATTCACTGTATAGGCCAGGCTGGCTTCAAACTCAGAGCAATCCTCTTGCCTCAGCCTCCTGAGTGCTAGGATTACAGGCAGGCACCACCATAGCCAGCAAAAGTCTTTTAAAGAATGTCTAATTCCTTCTTTATCCCAATCTTCCTGAAATTCTCAGTTGGTCATTAAGTTTAAATTAATACAGGTTATAAGAACATGTTTATGGGTCTTAATTCAGCTAAGAATCTTTTCTTAAGAAATATCAATCATGAGGAAACCTGGTCTTGGTAGACTTTTCTGTGGGAGTGATTGGTGCCCAAACTGACACTGAATATGTTTTCTTCACTCCTAGGCTAGGACTCTTTTCTAAGTAAGTGCCATCTGCCCCTAACCAAGTATAGCTATGCATTGAATCTGTATTAATCTGATGGGTTGGGATGAAACTGAGCCTGGTATACAAGCCTGGAATTCTAGCATTGTGAGATGCTGAGGCAGGAAGATTTTAAGTTCAAAAACAGCCTGAGCAAATTAACGAGACCCTGTCTCAAATACTAAAAAATTTAAAAAAAAAGGCTTGGGATATAAGTCAGAGTAAAGGCCCTAGGTTCTGTGCCCAGTACTTAAAAAAAAAAAAAAAGTTGGGATGGCTGAAAGAAAGTGTTTCCTAGAAAAATGACTTTTTTTAAAAAACAGCTTTTGGAAGTATAATTCACCTATTGTGCATACTTTTCATATATTCACCAGTTTTGCAGCCATCACTAATCAATTTTAGAACATTTTTCCTTTTTATTGGTTATACAGATTAATGGGATTCATTTTGGCAGACTTGTACATGCACATAACATACTTTGATCATTTTCACAGACATGTGTACATCACCCTTTTGATCACTTATGCATATACACAGGTATCCTCATCACCCTTTGCCCCCAACCTTTTTTCCCACTGGGGGTTCAATGTGTATAGTGTATTTTGCTTCATCCATGCCCCATTACCTACCCTTATTTTCCTTTCTTTCCCATTATGCCCTTTCTGTCTGGTAAGTCTCCCTTCTACTTTCTTGCCATCTTTTCTAGACTCCACATGTTAGAACATTCAGTATTTGTCTTTCTGAGTCTAGCTTGTTTTATTCAACATGACGGTCTCCAGATCTATCCATTTTCTTGCAAATGACAGAATTTTGTTCTTACTGTGGCCAAATAATGCTCCTTTGTCTATGCATACCACACTTGCTTTATCCATTCATCTGTTGAGAGGATCTAGGCTGATTCCTTTTCTTGGCTATTGTGAATTGTGCAGTAGAAGACAAGGGTATAAGGTGTCCCTGTGGTGTGGTGGCTTTTATTGCTTTGGGTATATATCAAGGAGAAATACGTCTGGATCCAGTAGTAACTGTATTCTTAATTTTTTGAGGAAGTGACCCTTTATTTACATTTCCACCAGCAGTGCAAGAGTTTTCCTCCTCTCCCCCACCCTGCACTCTCACCAGTCTGTGGGGTTTTTTTTTTTTTGTTTTTTGTTTTTTGTTTTTTGTTTTTCTGTATGCTTGCCTTTCTGACTAGATTGGAGTGAGATCTCGGTGTGGTTTCAACTTGCATTTCCCTAGAACACTTTTATTACCCCAAACAAACCCCATGTCCCTTAGGCATCATTGCCTCCTCCTCCTATCCCTAGCCAGTTACTAATACTGTTTTTGTCTCTGGATTTGCTTGCTCTGGACATTTTCTACAAATGGAATCATACAAAATGTGGTCCTTTGTGACTGGGGTCCTCCACGTAGCAGTTTTCATGCTTCAGTTATGTTGTAGTGTGTTTCTTTCCTTCTTACTGTTACATATATTCTATTATGTGACTATCTTACACTGTATTTATCAATTGATGGACACTAAGTTATTTCTATTCTTTGGATGTTATGCATAATGCTGCTGTGAATGCATGGATATTTGTTTCTATGTAGAAATACGCTTTTGTTTCTCTTGGATGTTTGTGTGGGAGCAGAGTTGTTAGATCATAGGGACTCTCCAGTCATTTGAGGAACTGGTAGAGAACCTTCCAAAGGGGCTTTTTAAAAACTGTCTGTCTTTTAAAAAAAAAAAAAATTACTGTAGATTTCCTAGTGGCTGTGAAATGGCATCACAGTTTCGATAGTTTGATATTTTTCTCCTGGTGCTGAGGTTTTAACCCAGGGCCACACACATGCTCTGGTGCTAGCCCATACCCCCAACCCTCACATTACAATTTTGGTTTCTAGTTCCTTAAGAGCTAAAAATGATGTTGATCATCTTCACTGTGTTTATTGACCATGTATGTATCTTCTCAGGAAAAATATGTACTCAGGCCCTTTGTTTTTTAATTGGGTCATTGTTTTAATGTTGACTTGTGATCATTCTTCATCGGTTGTAAAAGTCTCTTAGGTGTACATTTGCAAGATTTTCCCCCCATTCTATAGATTGCTTTTTCATTTTCTTAAGTATTGTCCTTTAAAACATATGGGGTATTTTGTTTTTTATTTTTGAGACAGGGTTTCACTGTGTAATTCAGGCTGAGTTTGAGTTTACTTTGTAGCCCTACTGGCCTTGAACTCACAGTGATCCTCCCACCTCAGCGTCCTAAGTGCTAGGATTACGGACATGTGCCACCATGCCTGATCTTGAAGCACGTGTTTTTAATTTTGGTCAGTTTTTGTTTTTTGCTTGTCCTTTAGTGGCATACCTTAGAAACTGTTAAAGTTAAAGAAGTTAAAGAAGATTTAAATCCATGTTTTCCTCTAAGAGTTTTTTTAGGCTCTCACATTAACATTGTAATCTATTTGTCTTTAACATATAACCATTCAGGTCTTTGTACTCATCCTTTAAATCTATTTTAATTTTTAACACATTGCAAAGAACACCATAAGCATCAGTGTACATCTCCTAAACAGCTTTGATACACAGTTTTTCTTTTGATATAACATTCATTTACATACAAAAGATATATAAATATTAAGTTTATATTCGTTGAGTCTCTGACAAATGCAAACTTGTGTGTAATGCAAACCCAGTCAATGTATGGAACAGAATTTCCCTCTTTGGTTTTCCCCAGGAAATCCTTACTTTTCTTGTGCTGGAATTTCATATAGATAGATGAAATGATATCATACAGACTGTTCTTTCACTTGGTAGAGTTTTGGTTGAAGACAGTTGAGTCTTTGATCCATTTTGCACTTAGTGTAAGGTGGGACAACTAGGTGGGACCAACTTTGTTTTTTGATAATCCTGTTTTGTGGTAAAGAAGGCAGTGTTCAGTGACTATGGACTTTGTCTGTCAGTAACCAGTAGAGCAGTGACCCCAATCCAGTTCTGCCTGGTTTTTAATACCACCATGACTGTGGGCAGAGGACTGAGGGAAAATGGAGTATTAGCAGTTAGCACAAGATTAGAACATGAAAGTTTTGAGACTTCATTCCAAAAGGATAATGAATCCTGAGAATGATGATTTCAGGGGTAAATGGAACAGTGTGCCCTCTGTTCATAAGGTTAGAGGGTACCCCTCAACTAGCTGTCTCAGAAGAGGCAGGTTCTGGGAAGGCGGTGACAGACTGCATTGTCCATTGTGTGCTGGAACTCTGGAGACTTATATACAATATGGGAGAGAAGAGGAATACCAGTGAGGAAATGAAGTACTGTGTGAAGTAGAGATAAGTGTAGGAGGCCAAGGAGGACAGCTAGTGGAGAAGGGTGGACATGGCTGTGCTATAAAGAGGCGTCTCTGAAGATTAGTTCTCTTAGTCCATGCTCTTTGAAGACCCACTCAGCCTGCTGAGGAAGAGTCTAGGCTGAGTTGCGAGAAGTCTTGGAGCTATGCCTCCTTCACATGCTTTACAATGAAGATCTGGTCTCTGAGCACCTTCCACTTTACACTTTATTTTGTTTTGCTTATGGTACAGGCAATGAGTGAAGGACTTTCACAGTAAGTATATCCACAGTAAGTATATCTTCTGTGTGTGTATTTGGTTTTGTTCTTAATTTTGAAACAGGGTCATGCTGTCTCAAATTACTTAGGCTAGGCTGAAACTTGTGATCCTTTTGCCTCAGCTTCTCCAAATGCTGGGATCATAGGTGTATTTCACTATGCCTGGCACATTTTCATTTTTGTTACAGTTAACACATAATTACAAAGATATTTATGGGTACTTAGGATAATTCAATACAATATACAGTGTGCAACAGTGCTTGCATGCTCTGCTTCCATGGACAAACTGAGAATTCTCAGGAATTGGAAAATTGTTGGGAACGTAAGCCAGTAGTCATACCAGAAAAAGAACATGTGTAAGAACAGAAAGAGCAGAGCAGAAAGAGTTGTATTCCTTCGTCCTACCCGATACTGTTGCCATTTTGACAAACGAGTGCAGAGTTCAAGCTTTGTCACTCTTCTGCCACCACTATGGCTACTAAGCTGTCAGGCAGTAGACATGCTTCTCTTGGATGGAGATTAGCTGTTGGAAATGTCATCTGCTGGCACAGAGAGGGCAAAGGACTTTGCACTGTAGTTCTGATAAGCACCCTCTGAATGTCTTCTGGAGCTCCTTGGTAACTGGTGTCTAGGAGAATGGATATGAGATAGAAGTGTGGGGAGAGGGCCGAGAATTTAGCTCAGTGGTGTAAGCTCCTGCCTGGCAAGTGCAAGATCGTGAGTTTGATGCCCAGTACCAAAAAAAAAAAAAAAAAGTATGGGGAGGAAGGCAGCTAATTAGTGTATGCAGAGATTGTGGTGACCTGAATTGTGTGTCCTGTACACTTGTCTGCTTCTTAGAAATAGCAGGGCTAAAGTTACAAAGAAAATAAAGTGAGAAAAGTAAACCCTATATGCAAACGTTGCATGCTCTTGTATGTGTGCACATACATACTTAATAAAGGTACAAGAGTAGTAGTATGTTTCTTCATCCAGTTTGCCCCTCTCCTAGGTAGTGTTTAGGATCAGGTCTCTAAAACTAGTTTGCCCAGGTTTCCAGGATCCTTCCTGTGTGCATTACTCTCAGGGCATCAAACTTGGCTGTTGTGAAGAGAAATTCATAAAAATTCTTAGACTGTTATTATATGGAAGTTATAAACTCCTAGGCAGACCACTTGCCACGAGCTCAACCCAACCCAGACTGGGCCTCTGATGTTTGGCAATACTGTCCACAGGGCATGCTGCTGTTGCTCAGACTGCCCCCCTCCAAAGTCAGGTTGGTTAACCAGCAACAGCAGGCCTGACCTATTTTCCTTAGCCCACTGAACTGTGATTTCTATAATCTGTTCCTGGGCTTTAAAAAAAAAAATCTATGAAGCCAGAAATGGTGGGCACACCTATGGCTGAGGTAGGAGGATTGCTGTGAATTCAAGGCCAGCCTATACAACATAATGAATTCAGGACCAGCCTGAACTATGTAGTGAGACCCTGTCTCAAAAAACTAAAAAAAAAAAAACTGTCTATGAAAGATGTAATGCTAGCTTTTTTTTTTAATGCTAACTTTTATGAAGTCATTGTTAAAACTTCCAGTTGGACTGGGTTATAGCTCAGTGGTAGCGTACTTACCTTATGTGTGCAGTGCCCTGGCTTCCATCCTCAGCACTAGAGATAAAAAAAGAATGTTATTTTTTTTCTTACATGCAGGTCTATATGCAGATTTATTCTCCAGTTACATGTACTGACAAATTCTTAAGTATTTTTTAATGGCTAATGAAAAACTATAATAAAATCATCATATCTCCATTTTTGCTTTGGTTATCAGAAAAGTTAAGTACTGTATTCAATTGCAGTGACTAGCCTTAGGTAATGTGATTATCTGTCGTGTGTGTGTGTGTGTGTGTGTGTGTGTGTCTCTCTCCCCATATATATATATCTTGTTCTTTAATTTTCATTGAGTAGTTAAAATTTTACATGTCATCTCAGATTCTTTTTGAAGACAAAGTAGATTATGAGTTAGTAACTCATATGGCAGAGTTGCATGATGAATACAAAGATCCACTCTAGGCCTCAGTGACCTAATAATGTTGAACCTGGGTGGAGATGGACCTTTTGAAACATGCAACATTAGAACTGAGGAGCCATATGTAAAAATTAAACTCTTTCTCTTAAAAAAGAAGTACAGTTCTGGAACGTTTTATTTTTTCATTTGTTTTATTTTGTGTTGTTTTCACCTGCATCATAGGGCTCCACACATCCAGTGGTTCCACCCCATGGATGTGAGCACTTGGTATACTGGGATGAATAGTTCCTCTGCTCACTGAGTCTATGTGTCCCATGTGCGTTTTCCACCAGTGTTGACTGAAGCGGTAATCTCCATCAATTTGGCAGTTGTCATATTTCGGGGTCTGGTATTACACGATATTAGAAAACTATGGTAAATTTGTGAAGTGTGATAAGGATAATGTAGTTACCTAGGAAAACGGCCTTATGCTTTAGAGTTACATACTGTAGTACAAGTGTTTTGGTGTTTGTCTTAGTTGGTAGAACTGCTATAATAAAATACCTTATACTGGGTATAAACAAACAGAGATTTATTTCTCACAATTCCAATGGCTGTAGAGTCCAAAGATAGAATGAGCAGACTCCGTACCTGAGGGCCTGTTCCTCCTGAAGGGTGCCTGCCTTTTTGCTGCAGGCATTCACACATGCAGAGTGAGCAGAATAGCTCCTGGAGCCTCTTCTCCTAAGGCACTAATCCTACTTGAGAGGGTTTTTACTTAATCACTTACTAAAAGCTTAATGCCCAAAGGCCCTTTTCTTTTTGAGCCAGAGTCTAGGTAAATCACATTGCCCAGGCTGGTTTCAAACCTATAATCCTGGAGTGCTTGGATTACATCAGAGGCTCTTAATACTACAACATTGGGTATTAGTTTCCAACATGTAAATTGCGGGAGGGGGGAGGGTCACTGGCATTTAGGCCATAGAAGTGTGGAGTATCGTGTGTAATTTACTTTTAGCGGTTTAGTTGTACATATGTGTGTGTTCCAAAACATTGATATTCATTAAACTGTTGACATTTGGCAATGTAATTGATATATGTTCTCATAATGCTTTGTATTGCAAAATACTTCAAACAAACACAAGAATAAAGAAAATAACATTAACACCAAGCCTTTTCTTTTTTTTTTTTTTTTTTATTTAAAAGAGAATAAAACAAAAGGGGGCAGTACAGAGCAGATCAGAAGAGGACAACATAGGCAACACAGTACTTTACATTAAGACGACTGGACATCAACAGTAGCTAACACCATGTCTCTTACTCTGCTATAGTTGAGCATAGTTTCAAATACAATAATATCAAACATAACACAATAGTATAAAGCCATGCATAGAGTGAAAGAATTACGGGGCTTTCTGAACCAAATAACAGAAAATGATCAATGGGTATTATAATATCTCATTTTTGATAAAAAAGAAAAAAATTTGTTTGAACTATCACACATATTCAGATTCCAATGAGACACAATGTGGTAGACAGAACCAATGGTAATAGAACAAAAAAAAAGCATGGTAGGACTTCTAAGAAGGATAATATTAAATCAGCAATACCTGTCATAATGCTTTCTTCAAAACAGCTGTTCATATCATCACGTATGATATAGTCAAACAAAACAGGATAACACCATTCCAACTGATGATTTAAAACTTTGAAAGACTTCGAAGCTATGAGATGGGGCCTCATGCTTACCATAAAGTCTTATATACTCTTATCAAATCTCATATTA
>PVJX010015601.1:0-42189 GCA_004027295.1 Dolichotis patagonum
GCACTCATCTGCGGGTTGGCTAACCCAGGCCCCATCCCCGTGGACTGATACGGACAGGGGCGGCCGAGCCATTTCCTTGTGCCTTCCATGGGCTCCAAGCGATGTGAATGGGGCTAGGCGAGGTGGTGACGCGTGATCTTTGAAGCTCGTTGGCGGTCCGTGTTTCCCTGCCCCGTGACTCCCAGTGCAAACGTGGTTGCGCACGTCGGGATGTGTGTGGGAAAGTGTGTCATCTCCTTCCCAGGATTGTAGCTATTCTGGAATGTCATTATTTTTGAAAAGCTATGTTTTAAGTATTTCAAGATTTTATGTACAAAAGTTTTGGCTCTTTGTAAAATCATGTCGTGGCTATCCTGCTGCCTCAGCCTCCTGCGTGGTGGCATCACAGGTTCAAACATTGATTTATAGTTTCACTGCTGAATTATCTGATAATTTGCATGGTATAATTTTAATTCTTTTGTTTTTAAGCCTGTTTTATTGGCTAGTACGTGGTATACTTTAGAGAAAGCTTTTGTGCTTCTCCAGTGTTCTCCTCCTGTCTCTGTAACTGTTTAGGTTTAATTGCCTCTAGTATTAAGAGCTGTTTTTTTAAAATTTATATATATATATATATATATTAGGGCCGGGGATTAAGCTCAGTGGCTTAAGCGCCTGCCTGGCAAGCATGAGGTCGTGAGTTCGATCCCTGGTACCAAAAAAAAAAAATTATATATCTATACATATATATTTATATTTATATATATTTTTTGGTATCGGGGATCAAACTCATGACCTTGTGCTTGCCAGGCAGGTACTTACACCACTAAGCTAAATACGTGGCGTGTTTTTTTGTTTTTTTTAATGCAACCTGTTTTGTCCATAGTACCCAAGATAAGAACTATAAGCAGATTTATAGGACAATTTAAGGGAGGTTTTGTTGGGAAAATACTTCTGGTGGCACATCTAGATAACAAGCCATAACAGTAGGATTACATCTCTCTGTCTTACACGTCATACCATGGCCACCTTGGTAGCATTCCGGTGTTCAAATTACCATGTGGTATCTGTGTTACTCCTCAGAGTTATAGCTACATACATATTTCAGGCAATAGTTTGTCTTCCCTGTCTACAAGGACTCCGTACCACCACTACGTATCTCATCCATAGGCATGACATCCCAATTACCATAGCATCTCACCAGATGACTCACTTCCCAAAGAAGGAGATGCCAGAGGAGGTACTCAATCATGGAGCCACAGACTGTATCACACTTTAAGGTTTATACAGATTTGACTTCATGAATAAAACAAGCTATACATTGAAAGAGTTTTGCCCTAGAAAACTGCGGTGGGAGGCAGGAACAAGCAGTTGAGAGGCAGGACCAAACTGTGCTTACCTTGAGGTCACATCCTCTTCCCTTGTGGCCACTCCCTTTCCCAGTGGCTTGAAAAGGAGTTCCAATCAGTAACTTGCATGTCATCAATGCCTGCCCTAAGCGCCACCCCCAGTTATATGCCTATTGTATACCACAAGTCCCAGTTAGAGGTGACTAAGCCGTCTTTGGTCAGGCACCTCTCCACATCCTTGGAATAAAGGTCTTTTACCTCATATTTGCTGTTTCATCATGCCGAAAATCCTATCACACATCAATAATTACCATAAGGCTTTATTGATACAAAAGTATTTTTTCATCAAAAGTAAGATGTTGTATAACGCTAGTTGTAATGACCACCATTATTGACAATTTAGATATATTTTTCTTTCATTTTCATAGTAAAATCTTCTGAGAAGTGATGATTCTTCTGATTATTTTTCATTTAAATAATATCTTTTTTTACATACCTATGTTAGAAATAAGAAGTATGATCATTACAGTACGCTAATCTCCATTCTTTAAAAAAATTCATCTTTAACATATTAAAAGATGGTGGTTGGGACACATATGTGCATATATTCAAGGAATTTTTTTTTTTGCACAGACATAATTGATTACATCACAAAGCCAGAAGTGATTTTCTTCCCACACGAATTATAAACTCTTCTAAAATACACATGTGCTTTCTCAAGATGCCAAGGCACTCTGGAACAAAACACAGTGGCTGATTCTTTGGCTTAGAGCTTGGCTTTCTGCTTAGAAGACTCCTTCATCCTCTTGACAGTGGAAAGATCACCGACTCCCTCAGGCCAGTTGTCATGATCTGTTAAGTGGAAAACTTCATGTTACTCAAAAATTTGTTACTTCCTTTGTCCTTAGTTTTCATTCAATTCTCTAGTTATTGTCTCTGATTCACCCATGCAAGAAAAAGAAAGAAATCCTTTGGACAAATGTGGCAAATGGTAAAGGACTTTTTTTTTTTTTTTTTTTGATCTGGATTTGAATCATTAGCTTTTCTCAATTTAGGAAGGCTACTCTTCTAAGTCTGTCTTTTCATCTACTGAAGGGAATAGCTGTCTTTTAAAGTTGCGAAAGTTAATTTCTATAGAGCCTGGCACACTGCAGACATTCAATAAATAGTATCTTTTTAATCCTTCAATATGTAGTGTTCCATTGTTGGAACACCCATAACAATGGAAAGGAAGATAATAAATTTTTTTCCTCTACAAATTCTTTTTTTTTAAGAATAGGAAAATTTACTGGGGAAAAATAATTGCTGCTGAGAGACAGTGATTTATTTTTATTTTCTGGTACCGGGGATCAAACTCATGACCTCGTGTTTGCCAGGGAGACACTTACAGCGCTGAGCTAAATCCCCAGCCCGAGAGACAGTGGTATAGGGGAAATGCTAAATGTCAATTACACAGATTTTGTGTCCCCCCCCAATCAAAGAATTAATTTTAAGGAACAATGGAGGTTAAGAGTAGGAAAATTTATTAGAGAAAAAGAAAGGGGAATATGATAGCTCCTGAGAGAAAGGAGGGGTCCCAAGTGGGTTTCCCTCTTCAAATTCTTAATCTTTGGCTTTTTCTAAGTAACACACAAAAACATGCAACATGCAAATCATGTAAAAAAATAACATGCAAAAAAATAAAAATAAAAAAATTGTAACTTTTGGCATAAATGGCTTAATAATTTTTAAATAATTTTCTAACTTCACACCAACTTCCATTATGTGCTTCCCAGTATACAGTTCCCATCATTTCTTCCTAAGATCCTCCATTTCTATTGGAGAATCCAAAATGTCTGGGGAAATGATTCCCCCCCCCCCAGGTGTGTGAGGAACAGGTGAAGCAAACTGTCAGTCAGTGCTCTGCATCACCCTGGCTGTGGGTACTGGATGAGAACTGGTAATTATATAAGCTGGTCTGAAACAGCAGATCTCAGAATTTTTTAAGAAATTCTGGAAAATGATCATTCCTGTCTCCTTACTCTGTGATCACCTGCATTCGTGAGCAAAGATAAGTGAGTGGCCTTAGGAGCAGCAGGCAGCCACCTAGCACCAAGGAGAGATGGGCAACGTTGAGACAAAGTCCATGTCATATAGCTGAGGAAGGTGCAGCCAGGTTTGTGTCCAGCCACTACCCAGAGAAAGCATATTCTCAAAGGTGGTTGGGCTACTTACCCTCACAATTTGAATACTTAGTACTGATAAAAACAGTGTTGAATTTTTTAATTGGTACCAGAGATTGAACTCATGACCACATGCTTGCAAGGCAGGCACTTATGCCGCTGAGCTAAATCCCCAACCCCTGATAAAAACAGTGTTGTATTTTTTTTTAAAGTCATTTCATTGGAGACTTGAGGAAGCAGCTATCTGAAATTTCTTTCTCTTTTTATTTATTTCTTATTTGTTTGTGTTTTTTGGAGACAGAGTCTCACTATATAGTTCAGACTGACCATGAACTCATTATGTAGCCCAGACAGGCCTCAAACTTAAAGTGAGCCTCCTGTCTCAGCCTCCTGAGTGCTAGGATTATAGGTGTGCGCCACTGGCAACTGGCTTCTCTACTGGTTCAGGAAGCAGAAAGGTTCTCTCCTACCCTCAGTCTTTTAAAGACTCTGAAACAATATTGTATATCCATGTGAGGCTTTTTTTTTTTTTGGTCTTTTTGAGACAGGGTTTCACTATGCAGTTCAGGCTGGCCTCAAATGCAGGGATGCTCCTGCCTCACCTCCCTAGTGCTGGGATTACAGGCCTGTGCCACCACACTCAGCCATGTAGGCATTTTTATCTTTCCAATTCAGGTTCTTATAACCATATCAATGTCATTAGTAAAGAAATATATAAGTGAGGGAAAAGAAGTACAATGAAAGTGCTACTCTAATTATTTACTAAAGCATAGAGGATCTCAGAACTTGATTAGTTTGTAGCACATAGCAGTCTCAATTTGGATCCCTAATATGAAATTCAGATACATAAGGGTAACCATACAGTTATTTAGTGGTAGCCACTTACTGAATTATCATTAGCAATGGAGGGTCAAACAATTTTTATATCATTGTTCTTAGTTTTTTACTTTTCTATTTTTTTTTTAACCGATTTAGCATTTTTAGCAGAGATTTTAGCTTCTGTGGATCTGTTTTGTCATATGTAAAATAAAGATGTAGGAATGTTGGATTTTTTAGGACTCTTCTAACCTCAAAGGACTCAGTTGAGCTGTGAGATAAGAGAATGCATACATACACATCATACAAAGAAATACATTTGTGTATAATATCAACATCTGATGCAAACTTACAGCACATTTTATATATCAAAAAGGTTGAGTTTGGCAGTTTCACACTGTTAAACTTAATATATACCCCCAAAAGGTGGCAAAGTACAACCATACTATTCCATCTAACCTAACAGTTCTATTCTTCTATTAGATATGCAAGGCACTTACTGAAGGAAAAAAAAAGAGGACTTAAATCTTAAATATGAGAAATAAAATTTTTTTTCTGGTACCGGGGATTGAACTTACAACCTCATGCTTGCCAGGCAGGCACTTACACTGCTGAGCTAAACCGCCGGCCGAGGACTTAAATCTTAAACAAATGGTGACCTCTTGCCCTTTCCTATGACTGCACATATACACTCATTGAGAGATGTTTTTAAAGTTTCAAATTCTAAAAAATTATGCACATAAAGGTCCTTTTTAAATATATACACTTTCTAAAAATATACACTCTGTAATAAATATATTTACGTACTTTCTGTGACTAGAAAAGTTTCCTTCAAAACCTTATCATGAAAAAAGAAAAAACCAAACCAAACCAAACATCAAGCTAGGCATTTAGTTCCTAAGGAGCTACGTAAGAAATTTTGAAAAGCACACGGTAAGTGACTACTCATTCCCTGGTTGCTCACCTGGTATGTCATGGTTTTGACAGTACAGAGACTGGCCACCATCCACATTCACCAACTGTCCAGTGATAAAGGAAGCCGCAGGTGACAGCAGGAAGCAAACTAAAGAGGAGACCTGGAAGCAGGAACACACATGCGTATATGAGAGCAAGAGGTCCTCTCCATTTCTAGGAGCTCCATATTTTCAAGTAAACATATCTTATATCCTACAGCTATGCTATGAATCCTTATGCATGCACCATAATCTGACAGCACATTTGAGCCTGACTGAAATCTAGAAGTGATCAGAGTAAAGGTGGCAAGATGTGAAAGAGCTTTATACAGTGCCAATGAAAAGGCTAAAACTGAACAGAGTGCAAAATGTTTCTCACTTTGAACAGTTCACTTCTTTCCATACCTTCCACCATCCATTGCAACTCCATTTCCATTACTGCCATGTGCCTTTTATTATTTTTGTTCATGAAACAGTCAATAAGTCTGTGTAGCAATACACTGACATGGTGATTTAGTCAGTCTAAGGTCCAGTTGGGCCCAGCAACACAAATGATAGTTTTCTACAAGGACTTGCAGAATCTCACTAAAAACTTGATTATTGATGAGTAGCAACATCTACTGCCAAAAATTTCTTTCACTAACCCTAAAGGAACAAAAGCAGAGTTTTTTGGATGGTAATGATTCTAAATACCTGATCCTTCATTTTCTCTTAGGAACTGTCACTTAATAGAAAGCAACCCACTGATAAACAGGGCAGCCAATGGTCTGGTGTGACATTCCTCCATCTACTGATCCAGGATGCAGTGTGGCAGAGGCCAAACTCTTTCATTATTCTGCGCCTCACTGTAGCTACCATTATCTGTCCTTCCCTTCCTTTCCAGACTCTGAAGAAATCACCTCCATCAGCACTTGTCAAAGTGTAGCGGGCCAAAGTCTGTGTGTTTCTAAGACCTTTCCAGGGGATTCTTCAAGGTCTAGACTATTTTTTAATAATGTTAAAGGCTAACTTTATCTTTTTCACTGGACATCTGTACTTTGCCAAAACAAGGACAGGAAAAACTGCCCAACCTTTGACATGAATCATGACAGGTATGAAAAACTGTGCTAGCTGTCATACAGCAGAAGTCACTACATTCTTCACCTGCAAGCAACTAGGTACAAGGAGCAGGTAGCAGTTTCCCTTTGTCATGTCCTTGATGAAGTGGCAAAAAGTATTAATTATGTGAACTCTCAACCATGGAGCGCTCATCTTTTCAATATTCTGTGTGATAAAATAGGAAGTACATTGTCTGCATTACTTCCTCTCTGCTGAGACACAATACCCAACACCGAAAACTGTAAGTAGGAAAGGTTTATTTTGGCTCACAGTTTGTAGATGTTTCAGTTCATAGTCTGCTGGCTCCGATGCAAGGCAGCATGGCAGAGGAGAAAACAATCAAGGCATAGCAGTGAAAAGCAGTCCACATGTCTTCTGACCAGGCTTTAACTCCCAATAAACGTGAGTTTAGCTATAAATTCATCAGTGGACTAATCCTGTGATGAGTATAACACTCCCATAATCCAGTCACCTCCCCCAAATGCCACCTGTGAGCTCATGAAGCTTTGGGGAGGCAGGTATCTACATATAAACCATAACGTGGACACACAATGCTGTTTCATTGTGCAGAGTACAGTGGTTGTCTCAAGGAAAAGAATGTGGCATTGAATTGTGAATTAACTAGCTACCTTTTCATGAAATAATATTTTTTAGTTGACAGAATGACACTGTGTCTATTCACATTTGGGTGTTTGACAGATTTAAAACAAATAAACAATGTGAGATTATCACTTCAAAGAAAATAAATGGCAATATTTGTTATAGATGATAAGATGTAAACTTCATAGTGAAAATCAGGATTTTGGAAAACTTACATCTGCCACAATGAGCTTGCCAGTATCCTGATACATAAACTTTTCCAGAGAGGTAGATGGAAGTATTAACAAATGTGATCTTCCACAGTGGATAGTTAACTGTGTCAACATTTAGAGGATATGCATAATTCAAAATCGGTATTTTCCTATGTACCAGTACCTAATATTCCAAAATCACACACAGATCTAAAGTCTGAAAAAGAGAATATTTTGGGTGTTGGCTATTGTGTCTTAGTAAGTCCATGGTTTCTTAATCCTTAAGAAACTACTGCTTCTTGAATTCTGAAAAAGAACAGTACAGTTATCTGAAAAGGCTAGTAAAATGCTTCTTCCATTTGCAATTGTAGAGCTTCAGAAAGCCAGATTATATACTCTAATCAAAACAACAGATTGCAAGAAATAGAATGCAGAAGCAAAAGTGAGAATCCAGCTATATAGTATGAAGTTATATATTGAAATTATTTGTAAAGATGTGAAACAAACATTAAAAATATGCCTTGGAGTGCTTGCTTCAGCAGCACACATACTAAAAAATATGCCTTGGAAAATGTAGCTATTTTTATTGAAAATATAATTAACGTTAACATATAGTATCTGTAGTCTTATTTATAAATGAATTAATAAATATTTCTTACATTTCTATTTTAATTTCTAACATGGTAACTATAGATCATATAATTCATATAAACAAAAACATTCTATGAGAATAAAGATTAGTCATATTATACCTTTGAGTAAAATCACTTAAAGCTTACATTTAGTTTTCAGAATTAAAATCTAAACATTTCCTTTGATATGTTAAATATATGATTTAACAATAGTTTATGTTATGTTTTTTATTTGTTTGTTTGTTTCCCAGTTACAAGAGCAACAGAAATGACAAATTCCTAGGGGATGGATTCCTAGTGTTGGGGTTCACTGCCTCAGAAAGACAGGTCACTAGAGTGCCCTCAGGAAGTTTCCATTTTAAGCAGCATGGATCCATGGTTTTGTGGGAGCTGGACCTTTTGGCCTCTTTGGCTATGCAGTCATCAGTGTTTTCCTTTCCAGAGACATACTCCTTTCTAGTAACTGTGACAAGTTATAAGCTCAGATCTGAGAATGGGGAGCGAAGATTTGCTTCCACTACTAGCTGAAGTCAATGAGCATCTTGCCATAGCTCTGTCTCATGTACTGAGGCATGGTAAGGACACTAGATGTATAGTTGAGGAATGAATTTTTTTTTTTTTTGTACTGAGGATCATACTCACGACCTTGCACGTACTAAGCAAGTGCTTGAACCACGAGGAAGGAATTCTTTTCCAAAAAAAATATCCAATCAGATGACAGCCAGTGTTATCCACTTTTGTTATAACATAGAACAGCAGGGGTTCTACAATGTAATATAATGTCTTGTGGTCTAGATAAGGCTTAGCCAACAGGAACAGTTTTTTTTCTTTTCTTTTTTTTCTTTGGATGACCAAATTTTTATAACTGTATAAATGTGACCCAAATATGTTTACCACTAGTTTTTTCAAAAGAAGCATGCTATACAAAAACAAATTGCATCTGCTTACTGATGCATAGGGACTCCCTAGATGTCTCATTGGGCTTAACTGTAGACCACTCACAGTAAGAGATTTCTAGTGTAAAGTACAGCATGATGTTAAGCCACTTTAGCTTCTGCACATACGTACTTCTGGCTGATGATGGAGAACAATTTGCAGTATTATACTGTTAGCGAGGTTGCACTATCCTTTTAAATGGCATCAATATCAATGTTGTCATCCTTGACAGACCTCAGTTTCAACTTTTGATACACTGGCGGCCTTCAAATAAACTACCTAAGTGTTTTCATCTTCATCTTCTTCATTAACAGAAGATTTTTTCTCTGCCTCCTTCTACCATTTTACAAATGGCTCTGCTTTGACATGAATCTCTTTGGCAAGTTCTTTTGAAACAAACTTGTTAGAGCCTTTTCCAACCAGCTGATGATGACCACCTCTTCTAAAAGGTCTGCATCATACATATCCTTCAAGATATGTGGAATCTCGAAGAGGAGCTGAGCTTGACGCATCCCCACCATGTACTCCAAACCACCGATGAGCTTTTTTTTGTTGTTGTGACAGAATCTGAGTAAATGGTGCCTGTTATTTGTTAACTTGTTCTCTAATCTGCTCATTAAAAAGAACTTCAATCAGAACAGGAGGGCCCATGGCTTTTACAGCTACTCTTTCTGCTTTCAGCAACAATTTCTTTGTCAGATGAATCAATGATAGTCTCTTTCCTTTTCTTAAAATTAAACAGGACATTCATGCGCTCCTCTACGGTTCTCTCCAAATTGTCACTGAGCACCAGGACTTCGGGGTGGTTGCTGATTTCATCCATCCAGTGCCTCTGAGCCTCCTCCGTTGAATCCTCCCCTGAGTCGTTGTTCTCTGAGAACAAACTTTTTAATGAATCCATCCAACATGTCTTGCAGCTTATTCCTCTTATGAGATTCACTGACAATATAACAGTCATTCTTTACGTCAAACTGGGTCTGTGCTCTCAGATCACAGTCCAAGTATTTGGTAGGATGCACTGCCAGCCGATTAAGCACCTTTGCAACCTCCACCATGTTGTATATAACTGTCTTGATTCCATTTCCTCTGCCTTCAACCTTTGCAATTAGATGGGGTATCTTGTAGCACTAGAGCTGGTTAGAAACGCTGCAACTTATGTTGACAGACATTCTGGCTTATTAGTGACTTTATCAATAAGTTGAAGAGATCTTTGATTGCAACTTTCCGGTGTCTTCTGTCTGAAGAAGAATGGATGACATAAATGACTGAAAGAGTTCTTGGTCTCTGATAGGGAAACATTTTACCTGAGGCTGTAAGCTTCTTGTTTCTATACTATGTTTCCCCCATACATAGACCAACGGCTGTGCAACAGTTTGTTTTGGTCAAATAAAGACATAAACTTAAGGCAGCTCACCCTAGACTGGGAGGAAGGGGCACTGGACACTGGATCTGGAGTGGCAGGGCAGCCAGGCAGGTACAGCCACTGAGCAGCGGGTCATGTTGGCATCCACACCTGCAGTGCCCAGCCTGGCGACCTGGCAGGACACAGCTGGGCAGAAGGGCAGGAGCACAAGTTAAGCTCTGTGCCTCTAACCTCCTCCGTGGACTCCAAAAGCAGAGATTGAGCTTTGTGATATACCTTGTCATCAGGATAGTGATTCCACATGTTTGGTCACGTGCTGACAGAATCGTTTGGCTCTTCATATACTGTATTTTAAAAGATTTACACATGTAAAGATGTCCTAGCTGCGCATACTCTTCAGGATAAGGAAAATAGTACCAATATCAAGCTCATTGCAACCAAAAGCAATTCTTTTAATCGTGTTGCTCCCCTCTATGATTGGGCCTTGCAGTCTTAACTTCTATAAATCCTCCAAAGCCTGGGCTTGTGCTCTGTAGCAAAGCTCCAAGTCATACTCACTCATCAGGTTTTTAAATAGAGGCTCCTAAGTGTTCTCCTTGGTCTATCTGTGTTCCATGGCCATCATTCCAATGTCCTTTCCCTGGAAGGATATGTTATGACTTATATTAGATGTCCCCCTAAAGCCTCATGTGACCTTAGATGGAACTTTTGGAAGGTGTATGCATTAAGGGGCATTATAGCTGACTTGGCGTTAGGAGGTGGAGGCTGGTTAGAAGAGGCAGGTCACTCTAAGCGTGACCTGCAGGTATATATCTCTCTCCTAGCCCCTCCCTTGACTCACTGTTTCAGGTCCAGCATTCTTTAAACAACTCTCCTCTGCCATACCCATCTGCCTTGCAGCTGGCTGACCATACTAGGACTGACACTTCTAAAACGTGAGCCAAAATAAACCTCTGCTTTTTTTTTTTTTTTTTTTTTTGGTACTGGGGATAGAACTCAGGGCTGTGAGCTTGCAAGGCAGGCACTTACGCTGCTGAGCTAAATCCCCGGCCCACCTCTGCTCTTTTAAATTGTGTCTCAGCCCTAAGAAAGTGACTAATACAGCTTACAAAATTTAATATATAAACACTATCTTTTTTTTTTTTTTTTACTTTTTTGGTACTAGGGATTGAACTCATGACCACGCGCTTACAAGGCAGGCACTTATGCTGCTGAGCTAAATGCCCAGCCCCTAAACACTATTTTTTCATTCAGGCCTTTTACTTCTAGAAGCTGCCCCTCATACTACCATGCATGATTATATTTAAGGATGTTTACTTCAAGATTATTGCAATCACAAAAATATAAACAGAAGCCAAATGTGCAACAGTAGAGTCTGACCAAATACATTATGGCATATCCATAGAAAGGTATCAAAACAAACATGCAGTAGGATCCTATTTTTGTAAAAAAAAGCCAATAAATATAAATACTTTATAGTATATATGGATAATTTGTAGAAAGACATAAAGCATTTGCCAGTTCTGGAAACTGGAACTACATTTTCTTTTGAGTTTTATGTTTTTTTTTTTTGTACTGGGGATCGAACTCATGACCTCGCGCTTGCCAGGCAGGCACTTAAGCCACTGAGCTAAATCCCCAGCCCTATGTTTTTGCTTTATAGACATGATGGAGTTAATTTATATCTAAGAACAGATAACTGCCATAAGACTTTTACTAAATATTTGATCTTTCCTTACAGTTTTGAAACCTTGTTTTTACCCTATAAATTACCATTTACATGTGATTCTCACTCAAGAATTCATTGAGTCCCACTAAGTTTAGTCTATGCCAGGGCCACTACCAGGTATCAGAAGTGAATACAGCTCTACACTATGTCTAGTGCAGCCAACTCATGTGTCAGTCAAAGATGGCTGCCCTGGCAAGACAGCAAAGGTTGAGCTCCACCCTAGTGAAGGAAGAACAGGACGCACTGGCTGCTGGGAGGTGAGTCTAAGACTCAAGATGGAAGATCTTGGATCCTACTATCAAGGAAAACTTAATTGAGATCATAGCCAGAAACATTAATCAATTTCCAGAAACAAACAGGAGTCTATTTGAACATGGATGAAAATATATTAGGCTTAATGGTGCTTTTTGCGACCTAACAGCCAGTGTCTACTTTGGCAGACCTGCGTGGGACACAGGCTCATATAACTGCAGGCTTACTGATGGTGGTGATTCCATTTTTGTCAGCAAATCTCTCTTATACAAGTTTTGTATGTTTACCTCTGAACACATGTGATTTGAATTTTGAACATACCATGACATGGCAGGACTGGTTGGTTTAGTTTTTGGTGGCTGGTACCCTGCTTTCAGGGTCATACCTATGAATGGTGCCCTAGCAGCCAGGAATGAATCAACTCTCCTACTGGAGAAAGGAAACATCTTTTTTTTTTTTTTGGTACTGGGGATCAAACTCACGACCTTGCACTTGCCAGGCAGGCACTTAAGCCACCGAGCCAAATCCCCAGCCCGAAAGGAAACATCTTAACATGCTGAATTAGAATTTCCAGTTCTGTGTTGTGTTTTTTTAGTACTGGGAATCTAACTCAGGACCTTGTACTTGCCAGGCAGGCACTTGTGCCACTAGGCTATATCCTTGTTATCCAATTCCCTAATTTTCCATTTTTCTGAAAATGAAGATTTATTTTTTCAACAGGCACATAACATATTCTCTGCCAAACTATATATATACAAAAAGAAAGGTAATATGCCAAAATGTTTACTGTGGATATCCTCTGGATTATAGTTATGGTTGATTTTTCTTTTTGTTTTATTTCTGATTTCCCAAGTTTCTATAATAAATATGTTTGACTCTTAAGACTAAAAACAAACAATCTATGTTCTGATTATCTGGAAGGGCAAATCCTCTCAGTATTCTTTTTCAAAACATTTTTGCATAGATTTTTTTTTTTTGTTTGTTTGTTTCTGAGACACAATCTTGCTATGTAGTCCAGACTGGCCTTGAACTCACTATGTTACCCAGGCTGGCCTTGTCCTCATGGCACTCCTCCTGCCTCTGCTTTCATAGTGCTGGGCTTCAGGTGGATACTACCACGCCCAGCAAATTTTTGCACAGGTATTTTTCTAAACAAACTTACAATCTAGTACGTTAACTTTAAAAATGTATTCAACTTATAGATTAATTTAGAGAAACTCCACTTTGTAATAAAATTGATTTTCTCTACTAATAAACATGATATGTCTCCATTTATTCTGATCTTTTTTTCTGTTCTTCACTAAAAAGTTATTTTTGGTTTTTATTTGGAGCTAAATGTGTTCCTAATTATTCTAGTTTTTATTATTATTGTGGAAAAGATACCCATTTAAAATTATACCTTTGAATATTTCTATCGCTGGCATTTGAGAAAGCTATTAATATTTACGTATTGCCATTGGACAAACCACTTGACTTGCTTAGGGGCCTAAGAACCATCATGATATTCTCAAGAGCCAGAAAGCCCAGGAAAAATGTTTTAGTAGCAGTGGGAGAAACAACCTTGATTAGCTACCAGATTTCTGAAAAGTGCTCAAAATGTTACAAATCTCCAAAGCATAAAATGTGATCATTGTAATCAATTCTAGAAGTGTACAGCACCTCCTCAGGAACGCCCATTCGTTTAGC
The DNA here is from genome assembly GCA_004027295.1 of Dolichotis patagonum. Classification (NCBI taxonomy): domain Eukaryota; kingdom Metazoa; phylum Chordata; class Mammalia; order Rodentia; family Caviidae; genus Dolichotis; species Dolichotis patagonum. The sequence continues at coordinate 13,744 of PVJX010015601.1, forward strand.
TGGGATTTTCTGAAAGGCACTTGCAAATAAGTTTTCTCCCTCATGACCGTAGTTGTCCATAGCAGTCTGGGAATAAATTGTTCCCTGTGTTTAAAAACAAAACAGAAAGAAGATAAAGTATAAAAATTCAAAGTTTAATTGTAAATACATCAAGGTAGTTCATCAAATAGTACCAAAAATTAAGTGGTTTTACTCTAATAGCAAGGTCAACATTTCTGACATTAACTTTTCTCAATACTGTCAGAGGTGTGCAGTCAACTACTATCCACACATGGGGCATCTAAATGCTCATTTTGTGATTGCTTCTTTCTCATTAACCAGCCAAATTCTGGATGTTTTGGATATTTTCATGAAAGACTTGGTTTCTAAACATCAGCTTAATTGGGAATAACCAGTCCACTCGATATCTGTGCTTTAGAAGGGGGAGAGAACTGACCAAGGACTTTAGAAATGCAGTATTTTTCATCCACAGTGAAATCACATGTAAGACAAGTGAACCCACTTTAAAAAAATTAAGTTTTAATTGTTTAAAAATGCTTTTTCATAATTCACATATGGTAGAGCACACATATAATCTCAGCACTTGGCATGGGGAAACAGGAAGATCATAAATTTGAGCCAGCCTGAGCTATCTAGCATGTCCAAGGCTGGCCTGGATACCACATACAAAGTAAAACTGTAATAAAACAAAACAAAACAAAACAAAACAAAACATCTTTCATTTATCTTGCCCTAGCTTTCAAGGGCTTGTAAGGCCACAAAAATTACTTAAAAACTGTTTGACACAGGATAAAGCTATCTGTAATTGATTCTGAGTAGGCATAATGGGGAGACAGGGAAGAAAAAGGAATAAAAGTCAAAGGAAGAAATCTGTTTGTATTAAATTGCCCTGAAGAACACTAGAGAGATATACTGGTTTCCAAATAAACAATTTGTGCATATGTTATTGAAGGAGGTTGACTTTTTTTGGAAGGATTAAAGTGTAAAAAGTAAATTTCAAAAAATTTCTTGACGGACCAACATGAATATGTATCATGTTTATCAGAGTGACACATCATTAAAGGTTTAAAAAAAACACACTTTGGGAGGCCAGAATTCCAAAGTATCAACATTAAGAAAGGAACTATAATTAATTTGTCTTAAATATCTGAGAATAATATAGGTAAGTTAATACACCATGGAAGGCAGAAGACATATGAAGTTTCTGGGTAGGAAACTGAAGTTTTGTTAGAGAGGAGATTCTCTGCTAACTTCAACCAGTCTGGTGATGCTTAGCTCCCAATAAGTAGTGTGGATAATACATCTGGAGCCAGTAAATAGTTAAATCTATACATAATATCCAAAGGTTTTTATAATTTCAGATAGATTACAGTAATCTAAGTAATAACCAAGAACATCACTGAAAAAGTAGAAATTAAGCCAAGTTGTACAGCATAAGTAATTTCATCTAAAGTTTCTCTTGGAACATGTGGCCAGGGCTGGGGATTTAGCTCAGTGGCACAAGTGCCTGCCTGGCAAGCACGAAGTCATGAGTTCGATCCCCAGAACTAAAATAAATAAATAAATAAATAAATAAATCCAAACGTGTGGTCAGTATGTAATACCAAGGAGGTCAACACTATAGCTTATTTCACAAAAATGAGTTTTTCAAGTTGAATATATTGTGATTTTCTATTTTATATTATTATTCAGTGAAATTTTCTTTTGACTTCTGGTTAATCTTTAGCAGGCAGTTCCTTTCCAGAACACTGACATTTAGGTTTTCTCTTAAAAAAGAATTAATGAGGGACACGGATTTAGCTCAGTGGCATAAGCACCTGCCTGGCAAGCGCAAGGTCGTGAGTTCAATCCCTGGTACAAAAAACAACAAAAGGATTAATGATAGAGCAAGCAACAACAAACTGATATAGAACAATTGCTCTTGAATGCAGTAACACTTTCACTATGCCACTGAGATTTCTAGGCTGCTTTTTAAAATGCAGACACCTGGATCCTGATTTGAAGTGAAGCTCACAGCACAATTGTTTTAACTGGTTCACACATTGCATTAGTATCTAGCCAGCATTGAGAATCATTGGTTTAATTGAACCTTCCTGACAATCTGTCAATCAAAGAATACTTCCACAGTGCAGATTGGACTTTCTAGTTTTATTTATTTATTAAAGCTAATCTTTTACCACATACTTGCATATTGAAGCTGCTAGTATATTCCATACAGAACAACAACTTACAGGCGCAACACAGTTGATTCTTACTCCATTGCTGGCCCAGTCCAGAGCCAGGGACTTGGTGAGATTGTAAACACCTCCCCTTGCAGCTCCACTGTGACTTCAAAGGCAAAATACAAACAGTACAATTAGCTTCTGTTGAACTTATTTATTAACATTCTTGTTATGAGTCTCTGCTAAACAATGGAGAAAGAACTTGGGTCTTTCAGCGTTAAAACCAAAACATAGCTCACTGATCTCACACTGCGTAGGTAAAGTCTCCTAAATCACCATCTGCATAAAGGAATATGCTGATGAACTTTTTATGACAGAAGAAAACAAACTGATAACTTTAAGTATTACTAGTGAGTGGTCATTATATCAATTTTAAATAAATGATATGAAATCCATGTATCTGCTTAGAAATATCATGATAACATTTCTAGGTATATCAAAATCTAAATAAACATGACTGTCCTTCTGGGTAGGAGGTTCAAAATATTTAGGTGTGCATCTGTATGCAGAAGGTAAAGAGATACAGTGATCCAGAATTTCTAAATATTCTATAGTAGACGATCCTAAGAACCAAAAGGAGGATGATTTAATGTGGAAAAATTAGCTTCCAAACTTAATTAAGAAATTTCTTCATCCAAGAGTATCTGAAATAAGCTGGGGGGGGGGAGACAAAGTAGTAAATGTTGAAAGACTTCCTGTAACATTTGTTTTTGTTAGGATCTGCTGGTGATAAGTTGTTCCTGATGGAGAATATGTGAAAAGGACCTTATTCCACTTTCTTTCTTTTTTTTTTTTTCCTGAAAGACATTTTACTAGGCAAAGAATTTTGGTTAGTGTGGTTTTCCCCTGCATCCCACAATCTTTTTTTTTTTTTTTTTTTTTTTTGGTACCAAGGATTGAACTCATGCTTGCCAGGCAGGCACTTAGGCCACTGAGCTAAATCCCCAGCCCCCTACCCCACAATCTTCTTCTAATCTGCATTGTTTTTGATAAGAAGTTTACTTCTGTGCAGAGTAGACTTTTTCACTTTAGTTACTTTTAACAGCTTTTCCGCCCACTGGTTTTGAGCAATATGATTCCAATGAACCGTGTGTAGTTTCTTCATGTTCTTGTGCTTAGGGTTTGTTGAATTTCTTCGATCTATAGGTTTTTAGTTTTCATCGAATTTTGGTAAAGTGGCCTTCAAAAAATGTTTTTCTGTCCCTGTTTCTCTTCTCTTTGAAGACTATCTCATGATTCACTGATGCTCTCTACTTTTTGTTTGTTTGTTTGATTTCTCACTGATTCACTTTTGGATAGTTTCTATTGCTATATCTTCAGGTTCACTAATTATTTCCTCTGAAGTGTCTAATCTGTCATTAGTCTTATCCAGTGCATTTTTTCACTGTAGTTTTTGTCTGTAGATACTTGATTTGGGTCTTTAAAAATCTCTTCTATGGGGACTGGGGCTTTAGCTCAGTGGCATAAGTGCCTGCCTGGCAAGTGCATGGTCGTGAGTTTGATCCCTGGTACCAATTAAAAAAAAAAAATCTCTTCTATGTTTCTTTTTTTTTTTTTTTGTACTAGGGATTGAACTCACAACCTCGCGCTTGGCAGGCAGGCACTTACGCCACTGAGCTAAATCCCCAGCCCTCTTCTATGTTTCTATTTAGCATGTTTCAGCTTTCCTTCAGCTTATTGAATAGACAGAACATGGTCATAATTCTCTCAAGGTTCTACTCTTTTTTTTTTTTTTTTTTTAGTCTTTTTGAGACAAGGTCTTGCTATGCAGTTCAGGCTGGCCTTGGGCTCACTTTGTGGCCCAGGCTTGTCTCAAACTTGCAAATGATTCTTCTGCCTCAGCCTCCCAAGTGCTGGGATTACAGGAGTGCACCACCACACCCATCTAGGGTTCTCCCTATTAATTCTAACATCTGTTCACATCAGAGTCTCTTTGGATTGACTTTTCTTCTCATCAGTGGTTGTAGTTTTCTGGTTATTCTTACACTCAGAAACTTTTTATTGGATGGCAGATACCTTTAAATTTTGTTGAGGTTTGTTCTGACCTTTGTAGGAACAGAGCTGCATTTAGTCTAGGAATATTTTTCCCCACTACTGAAATAAAGCCTTTTTTGTATCAGCTGCTTCAGCCTTCTTGTGTGAGGTTTTCCAGTGTGGCTGTTGGCAACAGGCACTGAACTAGAGCGTGCTGGGCACTGTTCTAGATGGTTCTTTCTCACATACCTGAGTTTATCTGACCTCTAAACAGCTGCAGGCTGCTGTTTCATTACAGCTTTCTTCTCTCAGTGTAACCTCTGGAGCTTTTCTGGTCCCCTGGCTCTTGCTCTTGACACAGGGAGATTGCCAGTCTGCTTCAGTTGCCCTACTCTGAATCACGATCCAGAAACGTTCTTTTCGCTATAAACTAGCCTAAACACACAGCTTGCCTTGTTTGTTTCCTGTGTTTAAGAGACAACTCTGCTTTGCTGCCCAACATCTAGTGTCTCAAATGTCACTGTTTCATGTATTTTGTCTGTTTTACAGTTGCTTTGGGTAAAAGCATAAGTCCTGTCCTTGTGATGCCACCCTGCTGTGAAGCAGCTCTGAATACATGTTGCTTAAAATTTGGTTCATATCTTAATGTTCAGTTAAAAAGGAAGTAGGATATTTAAAACATTCCATGTTTGCTTTTTAAAAAGCATATAAATATTCTTATACATGTGTATTACTTCTTTTATTTGTCCATCTGACTTGAAAAAATATTTTTTTGAGCCAGGGTCTCACTGTTAGTTCAAGCTGGCCTTGAACTCACTGTGTAATCCATGGCAATCCACTTGCCTCAGCCTCCGAAGTGCTGGGACTGCAGGCATGTGCCACTGATGCCTGGCCTGAAAATCTTAACTTAAGAGATTAAGATGTGCTAGAATGTGTTAGGCACAAAAATGAGACTCCTACTTTTTTGCATGTCTGTATTGCCTTTGTTGAAAACATATAACGTTGAAAAATAAACAAAAATATCCAACAGACTAAACCTTCTTTGAATTAGAGATTATCTTCAAGTGACATTTTAGAAGTTCTTTTTTTCAGTTTTAAAAACTACCACTATTTTCTGTCTTGTTTCAAATGAATATGCTATTCATGTAATATTTTCTCAGTTCCTTATATCTTAGGGTATAGAATAAAGATTTCCCTACTGCCTTCTATGCAATATGCTCTGGCTTCCTAAAAAAATCCAAGAGATCAGAACTTACAAAAGATCCTAAGAAATTGTTGAAAACTATGTTTTAAAAAATTACACTTCTCAATTGCTACACTTGATTTTCAAGTAGATTTTTTTACAGGTTGTTGTTTTTCCTGCTGTGGTATGTCAGAGACCTTTTAGACTCAAATGAAAGAACTAAGCCAGTATGTTAAATAGGTATTTCACATCTCTTATAAAAAAGCATTAATTTTCATGTAAAAACCTATCAAAATCAGAATGAGTCATATATACTATATTCCATTAAGTTGAACTTGAAGAGAGAATCCAAATTCTTCTGTTGTAGATATTATAAAATATTCTCTAACAGACAAACACATTTTAATTATTTGAAGATACCTGATATAAAAAAAATGACAGAACTAAAGTGGGTGCCTAAATGTTTTCCCCAAAATAAGTAGATGATGCTCCCCAAATTATTATTTCCTTGATCCTTACTGCTCTTCATGTTTTCTTTATAATACCTATTTTAACATAAAAATCTTGCTACTCAGCTTTTTACTACTTTATATAACAAGTATTCAGATAATCAACTTATAAAGACAAAGGGTTTATTCTGGCTCACAGTTTTAGAGGACTCAGTCCATGATTAACGGGTCCCCTTATTTTCTGCAAAACCACTCATCTCAAGGTCAGGAAACAAAAGAAGCAGAAGAGAGGAAGAAAACATTAGATCCCCAAAACCCTTTCCAGGGCATACCCTTGCCTGTATTCATTACTCTGTTTTCGGTAAAACATGATTTTCACTTGAGGACATTGATACGATTATGGTATGATAGAGAGACAAAGGAGAAATGAGGCCTTTATTGCAGGAATGGGAGGGCTGCAGAAGAGATGCAAGCACCCTCAGGTGTGAACAAATTCTGGCCGGGGGGAAGAGTTTGAGAGGCAGGCAAAATGACATATCAACAGCTGATCTGATGGAGCATCTGTGTGCACAAAACAGAAAATAAGATTTATAGGGGTTGGGAGTGAAGCACTTTGTGGAGTCTTTGGGATTGGAGAAGGCTTGGAGCACATGAAAAAAGGGAGCAGGAGGTTTATTTCTGGAACTAGCAGGAGAACACAGAAGTTACTCTTGGAGAGATAAGTTGCTTCTCTGGGCCCGGTACCTGGTTGGACAGATGTCATGTTAGAGATAGCTAAACCCCAGGCTTACAGAATCTCAGTCCACATTTGAGTAGCATTGTCCGCAGTTCCTCAGGCTGGCTATGCTCAGCAGAGCGATGGCATCTCCACAGAATTTGTTTGATGGCTGTATACTTGACTCAAGCAGTGTCCACTAATGAGTATCCTCCCTGGAAACTGCTGGCACTGGCATTACCATTGTTATTTTTCAGGCACTGTTAGAAAACTTCTCTCAAATTTCACAGTAATCAGGTAGAACTAGGGTCATTGACCTTTATCTTGCAGTACTGTCATTTGGCCATACGTAAAGAGAACCTGTTTGAGAAGAAACCAGTTTGAGGCAAAACCAGGAGAGGCAGGTTTCTGCCATCATGGTGTCTGAGTCCACCATTCCCTGGTCCAGTGGTTCTGCCTGGACCAGCATCACCTGGGGACTTGGGCACACAGCCTCTGGGCCCTGCTCCCACAAACAGTTCTGACAGGTACCTCTGAAGGCTTTCTGGTCTAGAACCCACACTTGGAGAACCACTGATCTCAATTTTTGAGCCAGATTAACATTTTTTCCATCTCATATAATCAAGGGAGTCCTGTAATACAGGAAGCAAGCAGATTGTTGGAATTTGTATAAAGAAGCAAGCACTCTACTTGTAGAGTAGCTAATTGGAAGTACTGTTGGTAAATAATTCTGCCTCTCTGTTGAGAGTAACAATTTTACATCCCCTCTAAGATCAAACAGGTATATTTACAGTAGTTGCCTAAATTAACACAGATTTTATTCGTGTCCACTGGACCTTAACAAAGGAGCTCTATCCCAGTGGTAACAGTCAGTTTAATAACATTCAGATCAGAGTTATCAGATGAAATGCAGCACATACAGTTCTATATGAATTTGAGGTAAACAAGAAATAACTTTCTAGCACTAGTATCCTTCACACAATATCTTGCACATATTTATACTGAAAAATTACATCTCTGGGTACCCTGTGTTTTGTCACTTTTCTTACTAAATATGGTGATTGTACTCTTACTGATTTAAGACAACCTGGCATGTTTTAGAAGGACATTTTTTACCATTCAAATAAAGGAAATGCTAAGTATTCAGATCCCAACTCATTAAAGGCATTAATCCTATTGATTTAAGCAATTTTTCCTATGCTCTTCACCTCATTCAGAGACAAAACTCAGAAACATAGGAAGGAAAGACATAGGAAGAAAAAAAAAACTGCTTACGCCATAATTGGTTGTCCAGTAAGAAGGATAATGATATTAACAATAGCTCCTCCATGCTCTTTCATCCAGGAATTGTAAGCTACAACATACAAATAAAAATCATGCTAAATAGTCTGCTTTCCTACTATCCTGTTCCAGTAGCTGTCTATATGTTGTGTTTTACCTTTTTTTCCCCAGTACTTGGGATTAAATGCAGGGAGTGCTGATCTATATCTAAGTTTTTCTAATTTGTTTGATTTGAGATAGTCTCACTAGGTTTTCCAGGTTGGGTTCAAACTTGCAATCCTTCTGTCTTAGGCTCCTGAAAAGCTGGTATTACAGGAACGTGCCACCATGTATGGCTCAATTTATAATTCTTTTTTGTGAAAAGCCAGATATCACAAAATTATACATCACAAAATTCATACATCACTTATTTTTCTGTTTCTGTATATTTTGCATTTCACTTTTATGTACATTTTATGTAAACTGAAACATACAGTAGTCTTTTGTGTCTGGTATTTTCCACTTAGAATAATACATGTGAGGCTCCTCCATGTGTCAACAGTTCCTTCTTACTGCTCAGTGTACCTGGAGGGATATTCTGTTTATTCATTCACTAGCTGACAAACTTGGAAAAGAATGAAGCAATCTGGATTGCTAACTCAGTCTCCTGGGAGGTTTTGTCTCCACAAACACAAACTAAGCCCGTAGAGGGTTGTCAGCCCCAGGGAAAAACAGTGGCCTGGCGGCACCACAAGGAGACCCCACACTATTGTGAGCTGCAAATAGATGGTGGGGTTTTGCTATGAAAATGACTTCTTCCACACGGCAGGCTAGCTTTGGAGAAGAAATCTACTTCTGTACCTGCCCTATTTTGGAGTGGTATGATCAGGAGCCATTTTTGATAAGGGTTTTATTAAGACTAAGGTATCCCAGGAATCAGAAGTCACAGAACCACTACACTTCAGGGTCTCTGGAGTCATAATGATTTGATGAGGGACAGCTACAAGAGACAGACATAGAGAAGGAGTGGGCTAGTTGTAGATCTTTTTAGAAGTTTAAGCAGTAGTGAACTCAGGTTGTAAAAGACACAGTGGTCCTACCCTCTGTGGTGAGAAGTCAAGCAAGTGGTGTGGTTTTCTAAGGGGGCTGGATCTGAAGGTGCTGACATTAAGTTCCTCACACTCCTTGGTCCCCCTCTATGCCTACTTCAGGCGCTGAGCTCAGTAGTCTGTTTTCTCACCTACCAACATGGTCAGGGATTCATCTTGGTTTGGACAATTCCACATTCTGAGTTGCATGCTCAGAGGGGCCATAAAGCTAGTAAGAGATAATAGTTATTGGGGCAAAACAATGGAAGCTGCTAGAGTGAATGCAGTCTTGAAGTAGATAACATACTATTGACTGATTACACCCATTGGGAAGTGCAGGGCAGGACCCAGCATTCACACAGCAAAGGGTGGTATGGAAACAAAATAGGGGAATAAGCACCAAAACATAAGCAAACCAAAGGACACATCACAGGGAGACAGAAACTAACCAAAGAGATCTCAACAATAGTGACACAGTTTCTCTACCCTGTCTCCAACCCATACCCCAAAACAACAGAAACATGAGAAAACGAGGAAACAAAATGCCCATAAATCCCTGGCCTTCCCAAAACTGATCTCAGACATTGAAGAGAAAGCTATAGCCAAAACCAGATGGTCAAAAAGTTTGAGGAGACAATAGATGAAACATAAACATAAGATATTTAACAAGCTCAAAGAGGTTTTAATCAGGCAAAGGATATTATCAATAAAATGTTCCATAAAGTTAAAGAAGAAAGAAACAAAAAGCTGAGTTAAGCAAGATAACACAAGGTACAAATGATCACTTCAGAAAAGAATCAGAAAGTATGATAAGAAAGCAACCAGAGATATATGACATGAAAAAGTCAAAGGGAAGTATGGGTAGCAGACTTTACCAATATGAGGACAGTGTCAGAAATAGAAGGCAAGGTGTATGCAGTAGCTCCTAAACTCAGTGATACCCTAAAATGACAAGACACCATGCAAGCTGGATCCACCAGTTGCTCAATGACTTAAAAGAAACAACAACCTCAGACTTGTAGGAATAAAGGAAAAATTAAAGGTAAAAGGTATGAACAATTTAATTCACTGAAATCATAGCAGAAAAAGATTTCCCAATCTAGGGAAATAGTTAATATTCAAGTATAAGAAGGATGCTAATAACAGCCCGAGACAGCCATGATCAGCAAAGAGCCTCACCACAAAAAATCATAGTCAAAGTCCAGAAATTGTTGAAGGACAGAAAACTAAAAGCTGTTAGAGAAAAACAGTAAGTGACCTATAAAGGCAAGTGTACCAGAATAACCACAGATTTCTTAATAAAAACCTTAAATGCTAGGACATTCCAGAGTGAAGTTTTTCAAGCTCTAAAAGGAAACAACTGCCAACCCAGAGTTTTATATCCTGCAAAATTAGCTTTCAAAATTGACAGAAAAAGATTTTTCACAGCAAAAAAATTCTAAAGAAATACATGATCGTTAAACCCTGAGTACAGAAAATAATTAGGGGAATCCTAGACAGACATAGAGAGACCATCAGCACCAAAAAACCCAAAAGAAATCATATTTAACTTGGAGAGTAGTTATACACACACATACACACACAAATCAGCACTGGAAAAATGCAACGACAGGGTCCAATAAACACCTTAGAATAGTAACTCAATATCAATGGACTTGACTTCCCAATCAAAAGACATTGGCAAATTGGATCAAGAAACAAAATGAAACCATGTATTTCCTATGGGAAACATGTCTCATCAAAGAAGTACATAGACTGAAAGTGAAAACATTAGTTACGGTTTATAGCTAGATAGGAGGGGCTTTTGAAAGGCAATTGGATTATGGGATTTATAACTGATTTGCTGTTAAGAGGTGGCACCTGTTCAGAAGTGGGCATGGAGTCTGCAGCAGACCTTATCATTATCCAAGTGGTGCTGATTTTGCAATTATGCAGAATGCAAGAGTTGTAGGTAGGATCAGGAAGACTTTCTTTTTTTTTTTTTTTTCAGGAAGACTTTCACCCAGATTTCACAAGAAGATCTGGTAGTGTGCCCCTGAGAGAGCAGTGTGTGAAGCTACAAGAGTTAAGCCAAAAAATGCAGTGGAAAAAATCTGATTGAAGAAAAAAAAATGCAATGGAGAGCCCAGGAAGTTGGAGAAGCCAGGAACATAGAAGATCTGAGGAAAGCCACAAAGAGTGAGCAAAGCCAGTCCAAGAGAGAAGCCATGAAGATTACAATCACCAGCAATGCTGCCCAAACCCTTGACAGTTTTCATCTCAGTACAACTTGCCCTGGGTGTAGAATATAGAGCTATAAGATTTAATGTTTGGGGGCCAGGGATTTAGCTCAGTGGCTCAAGCACTTGCCTGATAAGCACAAGATTGTGAGTTCAATCCCCAGTACCAAAAACAAAAACGACAACAATAACAACAACAAAAAAACCCAAAACCAACCAACCAAACAAACAAAAAAAGATTTAATGTTTGCCCTGCTGGGTTTGGGTCTTGCTTTGGTCTCACTGGTTTCTGTGTTCCTATTCCTGCCTTTTGGAATGGGAATTCTACCCTGGGCATTTGTGTGTCAGCAATGTTTAAACACCTCCCCCTCCCCGCCCCCTAACGGAGCTCACAGCTGAGTTTACTTGGAGTTTCAGAGGAGACTTTGGACTTGGATTTCTCAGTATTGACGAAATTATTGACTTTGGCAACATTTAGAGATCAACTAAATGCATTTTGCATAAAGAGATGCATATGAGTCTTTTGGGGCCCAGAGGTGCAGTATTATGGCTTATGTCTCCTGAAGGTTGAATGTGATCATAGGTGGAGCTTTTAGGAGGTGATGGATTATGGGGATTATAGCTGGTTTGCGGGGGTTTGGTCAGAAGAGGCTTATTACTGTGGGCGTGATGCAGAGGGCTAATGTGCTTTCCCGGCTCCTCCCTTGATTCTGCTTCCTGTCTGCCATGCCTCTATGCCACGCTGCCCTACATTGGAGTCAGACAACTTTAAGTCTAAAACATAAGCCAAAATAAACACTTCTCATTTAAGTTGTGGGTGTTGGGTATTGTCTCTCAGGGATAAAGAAATAAATGAGGCAGTGCTCCTGATAGCCTCTTTCTGCATTCTCTATAGTCTCAGTGAAGACATGAAGATTTGGTCAGTATTATGATGCTCACCTGCTTTGCACATGTAGAAGGTGCCCGTCAGGTTAGTTTCAATCACAGCATGCCATCCCTTTGAACTGATGTGTTCAGCAGAAGACCAGAACTGGCCTCCACCATTGTTTACCAAGAAATCAATCTTACCATAAAGAGCTAAGGTAGATTTCATCAAATTATTTACCTAAAAAAAATTAAATGTTTAATAACCTAACTCACTACGTAGACCTATTACATGTTCTATCAGGGTGCACAGAGCTTGCAATTTCTCATAGTAATAGTCCCAGTATTACAACTATGAATATGAAGTCAGCATGAATAAACCTAAAAAACTTATACTGACAAGTAATTTCCGAGTATTCAATACCCACCGGTCATAAGGCTAAAAACTGTACTTCTAATGACATGTTACACCCAAGAGTCTGAAACACTTCTAAGTATGGCAAGCTCTGGACATACTGATTTGTAAGTACTAACCTCAAATAATGGATAGGGATGAAATCAGGTCAAAATATCTTTTTTTTTTGGTACTGGGGATCGAACTCATGACCTTGCGCTTGCCAGGCAGGCACATTAGCCACTGAGCTAAATCCCCAGCCCTTGGTCAAAATATCTTATAGGGCAAAAGACACAGAAGGAAGTTTCTAGCTGAGACTTTGCCCTTCCTTGGCATGTCTCTCTCCCTCCCCTGTCCTGAGGTCATTGATTCATTACATCATTAGCACAACAGTCTGCATATAGTCTCTTTTTCCAGTGATTTTCTTTTGGGACAGCTACCCCAGGAGAACAGAAGGCCCAGCCAGGATCCATAAATGAGCTTGGATAGTATAAGTTATAGCTATCTGTGCATTACCTCCTCTTCTTTCCGGATGTTGCACTGTATGGGAGTGACTTGAGCCTTGTTGCTGGGAGGCAGAGTGGCTTTCAATTCCTCTGCAGCAATTCTTAGTTTGTCAAATTTACGGGATGCAATGACCACATTACACCCTGTGAAGCAAAAACCCAGAAATCAAGTAAGTGTCTTTCAAGAATTGTGCAAATTCCAAAAATAATAATATATAGACAGTATTTTGTGAGTTTCTGTATTCAGACTGCTCTTGATAAGTTTTTTGCATAGAAATAAATCACTTTAATATTTAATATTGATAACACTTTAAGCTAGTGTAGTGAAGATATTATTTTACTATTTTTAAATTTTATTTTCATTTGATAAATTGCACATCTTTAGAGGTAAAAAATGGTACTTTAATACATGTATATACTGTGGAATGATCAAATCAATCTATGTAACATACCTGAGCTTCCATACTTACCATTTTTTTCTAGTAAGAACATTAAAAATCCACTCTTTTGGTAGTTTTAAATTACAAAGTGAATTACCTTTAATGATAGTCACCATGCTATGTAATAGATCATTAGAATTTATTTCTCCTGTAAACCTTTGTACCCAAAGCAGCTTCTCCCCAACCAGTCAAACTACTTAGATCTAGTTCTACCAATTTTTGTTTCATTTCCTTGTACATTTATAACTGATGGTATAAGAATTTCTAAGGCTTTAACAAAAATTCTTGGAAGTCATGAAACAGTTGTAACTTCCCTCATTGATTACTAAGTTTGCTTTACTCAGTTTCAGTTTGAACAGGTATTGTCCTGGTCTCACAAATACCATGTACAGCAAGGAGTACCTATAAACTGTGAAATGGACTTTACATTCTTTGTAAAGTGGAAGATACACAATGATAGGCTAATATGTACATTATAAAACCATAATCCACATCTTAAAAATAAAGATCCTTTATAGGTAAAAAGACCAAAAAAAGGAAGATAATGGGAAAACTAAAAATAATAATGCATAAGAGAGTGGAAACAAGAGAAACAGGAACAAAGAACAAATGAGAGAAATAGAATAAAAATAACTATGATAGATTTAAGTTCAACTATACTGAAATTCACATGGTAAACATATTGTCTAGACACCCCCATTGAACCACATAATCTGTAAGCTTTGATGAAAAAGCAACATCTATGTACTGCCTAAAAGAAACACATTAAGTTAAAGACACACATAGTTTTAAAATTAAAAGAATGAAAAAAGGACATGCCCTGCTAACACCAGGCAAAAGAAAGCTGAAGTGGCTATAATAATGCTGAACAAAGAAAATTTCAGATCAAAGAATTTCCTCAAGGATAAACCTAAAAATTGACTAGATAGTCAATTACCCAAGGGGACATATTGATACAGGATATTTGGTAGTTTCTTAAAAGGTTAAATATTCATGTCTTATATATGCCAGATGTGCACTGCAGATGTTCAGGCAGCCTCAAAGCAGAGAGAAGGAAATGCTCACTGTCTCTGAGAAGGCCACTAACTCTCTTCCTTCTTCCTTAGGTTCACTGATCCTTCTACACGCTCCCATATCCTGGTCTTCACCATTATACAGCATTTAACCTGGAGGTGTCTCAGATTGCAGTTACCTGTTTACTTAACCTGTAACTCCTTCCTCAGATTGCAGTCCTGGCTGTAGGTGTTATGCTATTACACAATCCACTCCAACAGTAACATGCTGAAGGCATATACAAAGTTAATGAAGGCCATCAGGAACATGACTCTTCATTTGGCCAGAACTATTTTAGTAATATAGGATGAGCTGCATACTGCATCTTGAAATAAAGAACTTTTAAAACTACTTTTTTTATTCAGGCAAAATGAGTCTTGTATAGGTCTAGCCACTCAGGAGGCTGAGGCAGGAAAACTAAGACCAGTCTGGGCAATAGAGCAAGACCCTTTCTCAAAACAAGAAATGAATACCAAAAAAATATCAAAACTTAAGATTTTTAAATTAAAATTATTTTTCAAGTTTAGTTTCAAGTTTTTCAATTTAATAAACTCCAAAATGGTGATAATTTGGGAATTTTAATGGGCAATATCAGCATTTATTTATTTATTTTTTGAGACAAGGTCTCACTATGTAGTTAAGGCTGGCCTTGAACTCACTATGTAGTCCAGGCTGGCCTCGAACTCACAGCAATCCTCCTGCCTCAGTCCCCTGAGTGCTGGGATTACAGTCATGCGCCACTACACCTGGCTTCTGGTCCTTTTCTTCATATACATTTTTCATTAACAAAATAAAGTATTTCTTTTAGAAGCTCACTTTTTCCAATTATAGGATATGCATTTCTCCACATAAAGTCTTCAGTAACAGGATATTGAAATGTAAGCCTAATACATCATTATTATTTACTTAACTGTTTCCCTCAAAATGGGTATTTAGGCTATTTCTAAATTTTCCCTACTCAAATAACACTACATCTTTGTTTGTCCAGTACCTTAGTGTAACACTCTGAGAAAGCTCATAGAGCATGAACACCAAGGATTTTGGATCTTTTTCTCCAATTTGCCCATCAGAAAGGTAATAATTTATATTCCTTCCTGCCCTTTTCATTCTCTTATCAGCACTTAATTTTTCCCAATGTTTTTAAGTCTATCATAAAAACAATATCTTGTTTTGCATTTATTGCCAATAAAGTTGATTGTTTTCTTAAAAACTTACGGCCTATATGTAGTTCCTCTTTTGGAGTGTTAGCCTATATTTATATTGGTATCTTAGTTCTTTGATTTATTTGCAAAAGTTCTTTCTGTAATAAGGTCACTTTTCTTACATTGTAGTATTTTTTTTCATATACCTTCAAACATCATTCATAATTTTTAACTCAAGATTTATATCTTCACAGAGATAAACTTAGCTATGTTTCCCTTTGTGGCTTCTTTCCTTGTGTGTTTTTCAAGCTCCTTCCTCCACCCAGAGGAGTGAATATTCACTCTACTTTCTTGCTGGTTGTAACACAGGTGTGAGAAGATAAGCCCTGGAGTCTATCCTCTTAAGTAAAGGAAGTCTCCACGTGTTTCCTAATTAGTAGGATTATGCAGCATTTAGAATGGACTAATTTTTAATAGGCACCTGCAATTCCTAGAGTTTCCCGGCTTAGCATTTTTGGCTGTCAGGCTCTAGACATTCTACTTAGCGGCTCACCTGCCAATGCTTCTCTACGATTTCTGATTTCCCAGAGAGATTCTCTCTCTCTTCCTCCCTGGGTCACTTCTACAGCCCCTTAGCTTCGCACTTTGTCTTGCTCGGGGCTGCGCGACCCCCCAGGACGGCAAACCTAGGTGACAACAGCTAGACCTCTGCGGACCCTGGTCCCAGGCCCAAGCCTATTCCATACCCAGATGCAGGAGCTCCTTGGCGATGGCTTTTCCGATGCCCGTGCCCCCGCCGGTGACAATGGCCGCATGGTTCTGTAATAAGCCGGGCGCCAGGCAGCTCTGGCACTTTGTCCAAGAGCCCATGGCCTTAATCTTCCGAGTGCGCAGACCGCTGATGGTGCAAGTCCCTGGAGGCAGCAGATGTGGGCGGGGCTAAGGGGTCCGCGCCCACGTGACCGGCAGAGCCGCTCCGTCTTTGGCCCCGCCCCGCGAGGCGGCCCCGCAGCATCCTCCCAGGCTGGACCGCTCCCTGGTGGCCGCCTCTCGCAGTCTGCATCCTTCGTAGGCGTCGGTCCCTGGGCCGTGTGGGTGAGACTCCTTCATTTCTTTTTTTAAATTTTTTTCTTTTTAAAAATTTTTATATTATTTGGGGCAAAGGGAAAGGGATATGTAAAAAATAAATAATACAAAGCAAAGATTGCTGTATCTTAAAAATTCAATTCTCTGGGCCATAGCTCTCAGAGTTAATTAAAATTAAATCTCTGGTGCGTTTGGATAATGGAAGGCTCTGGCTCCCGGGCCTTGCTGCGCCTGCTGCGTTGGAGTTCGCGGCTATGTTTGGGCTCCAGCTGCTGTGTGTCGCTGGCCTGGAAAGGAAGATGGGGCAGTCTTAAATGAGGGGGAGGAAATCCAGCTTCCAGACGGTTTCATCCTCAGGGAGGGCGCCCTGGAGAAGGTTCTGGTGGATAGAGGAGGTGCGGTGGTAGTTATTCACAGAACCAAGATAATAAATGATTTAAAAAGCAAATTCTGGCCCATATCCACCTCATCTGTACCCCACTCGGGTATGTTGAGAAGAAACAACCTTGACCAGATTTCGATATGATCCCATTCATTCGGCACAGAACAGATCAAAAGGAGATCTTTAATTGGAGGGTGCATGCTTCCTGCAATACGCATCTATAGGTTTATGTGTAAGAGCTTGCTTTCTCGTTCATTTCTTAAGCAGACAGCTCAGCCTGCTGAGGATGGGGGAAGTTTCTCATCTGCATGTTGCTGCCCAGTAACAGGAATTTATTATGCAGATTCTGCTCTTTATTCTTGCTTGGGAGAACTAGAGAATGTACCAGGTGTGCAGTGATCTTACTCTGGGAAGGATGCTATTTATAAGCCTGTGGTTAGAGTGCTGTCACTTCACTTGCTAGGAATTAAAATAATGTAAAGACCAACAAATGTCTTTTATGGGGGGTGGAGTAGATCTACCACTGACAATTAATTAAGCAAGTTGGAATAGGTCTGGTTGCAGAGGCACCAGACATTACTTCCTCCACCCTTTCGTTCCCACCAGCAAGGCTGCGGCTTTTGCACAGCCACATTTCCTCCCTGATCTTCTTCGCCAATGCTCTTGTCCAACCTGTTTTTAGAAGCACTTCTATCTTTGCTGCTGAAGAAGTCCAATCTACACTCATTAAAGAAAGGAAGTAAGCTTTTCTGGTTCCTACCAGTTAGCATGGTGGAATCATGTCACTTTCTATTTAATCTGAGTTATGAACAACATCATTATCACCTTAAAAAAAGTAAATTTGAGTGAGAAGATTCAAAGCGTTGTTTCAGAAAAATATATTTCTGGTGCTTAGATACCAATGACAAAGGTTTTTTGTTTTGTTTTGGGCCTTGCATATGTTAGGTAAGCACTCTATGCTCTGCCCCCAAAGTACATATTTTTAAATGGGGGAAGAAATATTGACTGAATTCTGAGTGGTATCTTATTTTAGAAAATCCTGGACTTTAAATTTCTTTCAAAGATAACTGCAGTGAAGATATCATTTATTGCAGCTGTGTCTTTGTCTGGGTTTGTGGATTATCAGAGATGTGCTGGGCCTGGTGGTACTTCTGTGTGACCAGTGACTGGACAGAGACAAGGATTCTAATGTCTTCCAGTGACAGAGTGACTGTGCCTGTGTGTCAGTGATGCCCATGAGGATGACAAGATGCCATTCCTTAGTAACATGAGCACTGACAAAGCTCTTTGTCACAATTTGGGCATGAGCTATGGTTAAGCAGTGTGGAGTCTCTTCAAGGAATTTTTTGTTAAAAACAAACCACTGGGCCGGGGATTTAGCTCAGTGGCTTAAGCGCCTGCCTGGCAAGTGCGAGGTCGTAAGTTTGATCCCCGGTACCAAAAAAAAAAAAAAAAAAAACAAAAAAAACCCACTGATCTCTTTGCTTATCCCTCTGACCTCAAAGTCTGAAAATCTGCTAAGCCCTCAAAGCCCGGAGGTATATAGCACTTCTGCTGCTTGGATGAGTTTTGTTTTCCTGTTTTAATTCTGGCTGTAGTTGAGCCATCTCTTCCCAAGGCCAGCATGGCATGCTGCATGGACCACTGCTTTGGTTGACTCAAATGCTTCTCTTTTCTGTGCTCTGCATCACTGCCCCCTTTGTCCTGGGGAAAAATCCATCACTGTATCCATGTTCCTTCTACACGTTCCCTACTCTGTCATACCCCATTAGCAAAGACTCCCTCTTCTGCGATGCTCTTGCTGATCACTAGCTCTCTGACCCTCTCCCACCACATATGCCTGGTAACTTTATTTTCTCCTCTTTGCAAAGCAGCTGCCAGCTAAGACTAACATGATTCTCAACATGTGGACTCCCAGATTCTTGATGCTGAAGAAATGTCCATGAGGCCTCAACCCTGCCCTTGCCTTGAAGAGAGACACCCCCTGAGCCAGCTCATATGAGTAAGACTCTTAACTTCTTAACAGTAGTCAGTCAGTATTTATTGAAACCTTGCATTGCTAAAAAATACTCTAGGAACTGGGATGCAATGTAGAAATGAGACAATGAAGTTTCTCTGTATGGTTTATATTCTAGTGTGTAGGAATGGTGTGAGTGGGAGTGGGAGATTGAAAGTGTATGTGTGCCATGAGAGGTAAGACAGCCCCCCCCCAAAAAAAAGACCAGGAAGGAGTAAGCCTGACTGTGCGCACAGCCTAATTACAGCAATTGGCTGGAGTCTGGGAATTTGAAGGTGGTGCCACATGCAGTTCCAATCACTTACCACTACCCTGAGCCAAATGCCTTTCTACCTTTCCTTCTTTCAGAAAGGGGCTAGTGGTGATTTTTTTGGTGGTGAAATGTTAATATTTTATTGCCTAGTTAGTGTTAAGAGTCTCATGCTCTACTGACTGAGATAGCTGGGCACTTGCTGCCTAGTTAGTGTTAAACCTAATGGTGGTCAATTAAAATGTAATTGGCAGAGTCTGGCCATCCCAGATTTGTGATCCTTTGGGTGACAGATACACAAATCAGGGAACAATTTAAAGAACTAGAGCACTGGGCAGAGCACAATTCACTGTAGTGATAACCTAACTTTAGAATTGAAATGCCCCATCTTACAGCCTCAGGAATTCAGAGTCAGTATGGGAAAGATATAAAAAGTCAACTCTTTGTGTTTTTAACCCAGTGGACAAGGCATCCTGACTTGGAAACTTTGATAGCCAAAGTTGTTTTTTTTTATTATTATTATTTTTTTTTTAGACAGGGTCTCACTATGCAGTTCAGAGTTCAGGCTGGCTTTGAGCTCACTTTTTAGCCCAGGCTGGTCTCGAACTCATAATGGTCCACCTGCCACAGCCTCCTGAGTGCTGGGATTATAGGTGTCCACCACCATACCCAGCAAGCCAAAGGTTTTAAATGGTAGCTCATTCATGTTTCATATTGGATGAGGCCTGGCTAGCAGGGACTCATGACCAGATTTCCTGCTGATAACTCCGCTCAACAAAAATGCTATACCTGGGAAGCTTTACTCATTTCATTGCATTGGGAGTTATGGATTTTTACTGCATGTCTAAGAACTATTGGTTTCTTTTAACAAAACTTCTTGGTGTGTTGTTGACCATCACCTCCTTATAAGTTGGAAATGGTATCATGTACCAGACTTCAGTGAGTTCTCCAGTGATTTGCTAGCAGAGCTTGAGCCAGTGTCAGTGTGACAGCCTTTGTATTGGATAGCTGAGTTCAGACTCACTAATGGGGATGAGACCATTTTATCACATGAAGGTGTCCCTATCCTCGGGTGGACAAATTTTAACACAGCAGAAGGATTGGAATATAAAATAACCTTAGCCTAGTGTATTATTTAGGATTTCTGTGTGGCTGCCTTACAAGACCAAAATAAATGTGAGTTAAAACAATGTAAGTATTTTTTTTTTCATATACTGCAGTCCACAGGAAGAAGGTTTATGACTGTTAGAGTCATAACATGGCTCCTAAAGGAGGCTCCATAAAGGTTTATGGTCCCTTTATGGTCCCTTTGTCAGCATGGGCTGCAGATGGCTTATCTAGCCCACATTCCAACTCTCAAGGTGAAAAGAGGGAATGAGTTACACATTCACATCTACTCACATCCTATTGTCTAGAGGCTAGTCATGTCATCCCAGCTAGCTGCAAAGGATGTTGAGAAATGTTGTTTTTACCAGTGAATCATGTGACAAACTGAAACCTCTGTTATTAAAAAGTAAAAAAACAAATAAAGGAGGAGAACCTAGCAATCATGCCTTAACTAGGACATAAAGGAGCTTATTAATATATCTTTATTAAACTTCCTTTCAGGCTCTCTTTGACAAAATCAGGCAAGTCCTTAATTGCTACCACTCCATGTAGTCACTTAACTTTTTTTTTTTTTTTATTTAAGCACTACTTGCTCTCCTTGTATGGTATCACTTCAGAGAGCTTATAGTTTAGCAGAAAAGATGTACAACAAAAAAAAGTAAAAGAACAAATAGCTACTTATGTCCAGTCAGTAATTAGTTTTATACAGGAAACAGACTGTTGTGGCAAAAAGTAATGTGAGAGAGAGAACCTTCCTTTTTTTTCCGTCAGGGTGTCAAGAAGCAGTCAGAAGAGGTGGTATTGGAGCAAAGAGTTGGGGGAACAAAGGTGACCATGTATTGAGGTGGAGCTGAAGAAGCATATCACCCACAGTAGACAGCATTTAAATAGGCTCAAATGGGAAAGTACTTGTGTGTTTGTCACTGTGTTGGCAGCGCAGTAGGCGTGCAGGCGGTGGTACAGGACAAGATGGGAGGAGAGGACAAGATAAAAATAGCATGATTTCATATGTTTTCTAAAGATCTTTCTTACTGCTGAGTGGAAAATTGATTGGAAGGCAGCAGGAGTAGAAGTCAAGAGGTAAGGAGCATTTCTTAGAACTATATGCAAGGGACCATGGCCTCTTTGACTGCAGTGGTAGTACTGGAGATGGGGAAATTGCTGGATGAGTATATGAATTGTCTTGAGGATTTTCTTCAACAGTGGCTTAAAAGCAGTTTTTCCAGTCATGACTTCCAGAGCATAAACATGTTATTTAATACCCGTTTTCCCTTCAGGAATGTTCAAAGTTCAGAGGTAACGACTGAGGTTAACAATCTACAGTGCCTTGTTCATTAGTGAACTTTGGCCTAGGAGGGGATATGGAAGATGGGCAAAGCCTAACTCCTAGAAAAAAAAAATACAAAGTCATGTGTTTTCTCTATATTTTATTGATTAAAGCCTTGGAAATGGAGTGAATTTGTTTTCACTCACTCTTACTGAATCTAAAAGGAAAAATAGAGATTCAGAACCTGCTTCTTAGATCAAACACTAAAACCATAGTATTCAGTGCTCAAGAAAAGGGAGGATAAAGTCTTCCTTTCTCAACAGCTGTTTATAGTTCTGAGTGAACATTTTTTTCTTTTTTCTTTATCCTATTAGGCCAAGTACATACTGACTTTAACTACATGTACAGCCCCAAGGTTTCCCCACTGGTGGTGAAGAAGAAATCTAAGACAGTTTCCAGTCTCTAGAAGTTTGAATCTATCTAGGAGGATGAATGATTATGACTAATGGAAGTTGTTGAGTCACTGAGTAGGTTTAAAACTGATTCTGATGACTGATTTTTACTATGATTTCAAAACTAGTGCATCCTTTCCCGAATTAGCGGGAACATTTTTGTATTCTCCAATGGTACTGTTCTAATTGTGGGACACTTGTGAATCATGTCTCCAGGTGAATCACAAATGGTTTCTGTATTGTGAGCAGAGACTGGCAACGCACCTATGTAAAAGTATCTGTATCTGTAGGAAAAAATGATTTCCTAAAGGAAATTATGAGGAGCTCACCAATGCTTTGCGTTTCATATTTCCCATCGAATGTTTTTAATAGGATCTCTGTAACTTTTTTTTTTAATTGGTACCGGGGATCGAACTCACAACCACATGCTTGCAAGGCAGGTGCTTATGTCACTGAGCTAAATCCTTAGCCCTTTTAATAGGATCTCAAAAGGTCATCTCTCTCTTTCTCTCTTTGTTTCCAGACTGGAGTGTGTGCACAACTGGATCAGTTGACAGGTTGGTCAAATTTTCTCTTAGCTCCTCAGAAATTTCAAATCTCTTGTCTCCTGTTTATATTTTTCTGTCATTGCACCCAGGAAGCTTTTTCTTTTACCTGACGCTGGCCTTCTCCATTGTGGCCCCTCAAGACCACAATGTTGGAAAGAAAGCTACACATTTTCATGTGTGTGATGCCCATCAGCAATGGTCGTCACCTCCATGCATGTGTTCACTCTGCCTCACTACATCTTCCTAGAGCACCTTTCCCTTAACATAGGAGAGAATGGCTGGGGGTTTAGCTCAGCGGTGTAAGTCCCTGCTTGGCAAGCACGAGGTCGGGAGTTTGATCCCCGGCACCAAAACAAAAAAACCAAAAAACCAAAAAAGCATAGGAGAGAATAAGAGGCTTGTGACTTGCCTTCTCATTGCACTCTTTGGCATTTATCTGAACATCTTTGCACATTTGAAAAGAAATGGAGGAGGTACAGCACATGAATTCTGTCTCAGCTCTTCTAACCTGCTCAAACACTCACGGCTCCTAGTTTGAAAATTCACACTACATATCAAGGCCAGGGATGGAGACTACAGAGGAAAGCAGAAACTAAGCAGGAAAACACGGTAGGTCACAGTGTAACTTCCGAGGCTGTAATACTTGTATCCTCAAGGTACATATAAAATTGTTTGCTCAAGAGGCATCCAGTGCTGGGGATTTAGCTCAGTGGCTTAAGTGCCTGCCTAGCAAGTACAATGTCATGAGTTCGATCCTCAACAAAAAACAAAAACAAAACAACGAGGGTATCCATACCATGGGATTACCTGAGTCTTCATTTTGCTAGAGGAGTTAGACTAGAGAAAGTAGGGAGCTAGGTCTTTCTCAGATGGGGAAGAATATCAAGAGATGAAGGGAGGGGAAGGGAATGAAAGAAGAAAAGGTATGTTTTGTACAGTACCAAGTCCACACAAGGCATGTAATCATGATATAGTATAAACATATGCTAATAAAACAAACAAGCAAAAAAGAATCAGAGCATCTCAATCTTCTCAAACTACTTCCTCTGTCTTGGTTTAAAATTTTAAACTACAATTAAGATTCCTTAATTTTTCTCTAGAAATGCAGTATTAATCCAAGACATTGTTTTGTAAGTAAAAACAACGCACTCAGAACGCAGTATCTTCTTTGAAAGACATAAGAACTTAGAGATAACTGCACTCACTCTGTTTAGACTGGTGACCAAGGCAAAGGCAGGTGATGAGAAGATAGCGAAACCTGCCAATTTCTTCCTGAATAGCTCTCCTATGAGAATTGTTACTAAGTGTCTAATTTATTTCAGATGCTGGACTAACTGCTAGGGTACAAAGTTGATTAAAACTTTCTAGTGGAGAATCACATGAGAAAATCACTAACTAAAGGATAGCAGAGGCACTGGGTTGAGAGGGCCAAGGGACAGCTGTTTGCTCAGAAGGTCAAAGTTGTTCCCTTGGGCATAAAATGCATCCACATTTCAGAAACATTGAAGTGCCAAAATGGGAGTGTTTTGGCATTTGAAGAAATATAATTTAGAGTCTTCCCTGTTACATGGTAATAGCAAAGATGCATAATTTTCAGTCATGGGAAGTACTTCAAACTGAATAACATTTAGAGCTTAGTTTAATGATTCTGCCCACCCTCTGTCTCCATCCCCATTATGCCCACTGGACCAGTCCACCTAAATACTGGAACTATTGAATATAAATTAGAGAAGAAACTATACTAGTGAGAATAAAGGGACACCAAGTCGTGTACATGTGGTATTGACATAAAGGGTAAAGAAAGCGAGGGATTTGGGAAATGGTAACAAAAGTAACAGAAAGCCAGTAACCTGGAGTTGGGAATATACAGCTTTGGGGAATCCAGGGTGCAAGGTTGTGAGTAGAATCTAGCAATTCTCAATAATATAGTTATTTGAAAACTGGAACTCCTTTCATAAACAGTTTGACAATTTTGTATCAGGAGATGTAGTCAATATAATTCATAAGCTATTATTCAGTGTCATGCCAATAACATCATATAATGACAGGGCTGTTTGCCTTTTCTACCCAGAGTTTTCTTTTTTTTTTATAATTTTATTTAAAGAGGAAAAAACAAAACAAAATAAAACAGAATAAAGGGTAGCAACAATACAGTAGTCCAAGGAAAAAAGGAAAAGTACAACAACAATAAAACCTAAGAAATTATTACTTGAATAATTACATACTGACTTCTTGGAAATAGTTGTTCAAATTACAAAGTTAAAACATGTAAAGTAGACATTCAAACAGTGAGACTGTTAACAGTTCTGCTCCACGATCTGACAAAAACAACAATATGGTCATCCATCTTACCCACTCAAATATACATGCAATTATATCAATAGTCTACCCAGATTTTTCAAATTGTTTTATTTATTTAAATTTTTTTTGAAGTTGGGTGTGATGGTGTATGCCTGTAATCCCAGCACTCAGGAGACTGAGGCAGGAGGATTATTGCAAGTTTGAGATCAGCATGGGCTACAAAGTGAGCTCAAGACTAGCCTGAACTGCAGAGACACTCTCAAAAGACAAAAAAAAATTTTTTTTTTCTGAGGCAGAGTCTCACTATATAGTGCAGGCTGGCCTTGTAATCATTTAAGTAGCCCAGGCTGGCCTCAAATTCATGGCAATCTTCCTGCCTCAGCCTCCTGAGTGCTGGAATTACAGATGTGTGCCGCCATATCTGGCTCTGCCAAGTTTAAAACTGAGTTTTAAAAAAAAGGAGCTTGAGAGTATTCTGCTAAGAAGTGAGGAAATGAGAAAAAGAATATCATCATTTTGTGGCCCTTTAATGAATTAATGGGTATAATCCCACCAGCCACCAGGTATCTTCTGATGGAAGAATCAAACACCATCCATAAAACTGTCTTACCAGAACAACCAACCAACCAACCAACCAACCAACCAAAAGTTCTGGTCAAGTCAGAATCTGGTCAAGTTTCTTTATTTAGCTACCAATTTACAAGACCAATATGGATGAGGTGCACACTGTGGGAATACCACCATCATAAGAATATGCAGGATAAATAACCTGCTTTCTTTAACAAATAAATTAGAAGGGAAAAAATCAGAAGGCAGACATAGACCTGTACCACCCAATATAACAGCCAGTAGCTTTATACCTCTGAAATCAGACAAAATTCAATACAATTAAAAATGCTATTCCTCAGTTGTACTAGCCTCATTTCAGGGGTAAAGGCAGAAAGTACCAGTGGAGAGCATGGCTATAGACATAAAAGGTGTGGTATCTACTCAAGACCTTATTTGGATCCATAGTTAACAAATTCTCCTAAAAATATTAAACCAGCAGGATACATTGAGCCAACTGGATTGCTGATGGTATTAAAGAATTATTTTAAAAAATAATAGAATTTTTTTGGGATGTGGTAATGCTATTGTGATTTTTTAAAAAAGGAAATCCTAACAGTAACAGAGAAGAGATGCATACTGAAACAAGTGAAATAAAATGACCTATGTTTGTAATTTGCTTCTAAATACTGCAGATGAAACGCAATTGACTTTGAATATTTTGATTATTATTGAAAGTAGGCAATAGTACAAGGAAAATTAATTAAAATGGTTCTTCCTTTTACCTAAATTTGTCATTTTCCATAACAATGGCTTTCTTTTTATACATGTTTGAAATTTTCTATAATATCTTATCTGGGTTTTGCGGGGGTTTTCTGTGGGTTTTTTTTTTTTTGGTACTGGGCGTCAAACTCATGACCTTGTGCTTGCCAGGGCAGGCAAAGCTAAGCTAAACCCCTGGCTGTTTTGTTTGTTTTATAAGACACATATGAATCACTAGCAGTCTAGATAAGACAGGCTGGATATTTACTAATTTATATGTCTTTAGCAGCAGCAATCAGGGCAGCCCTCTGACTGGCTCAAGCTCAGTGATAGACCATAGCCTTCTGGGAGGTCTGCTGGATTTAAGAATTAGAGATTTTTGGTCCTCTTCATTTTCTCTGTGCAACTTGGCTTAAAATTTCAAACTCAGATAAGGTTTCTCATGCCATCTTTATAAAGTCAATGTTAGCTCAAGTTTTTTTACAGACGTAAACAGTGTGCCAAGACTACAATATCCTCCCTAAAAGATACTATATAGATTCTCACTTTTGCCTCTCTACCTGGAGAACAAGAAGAGAAGAAGAAGCATTAAGAGTGACAGTGAATCCTCTCTACTGCTTTCTCAGCATGTAGTAGCACAGATTCCCTGCAACTTTCTGAAATCTTGGATCAACAACAAACCTAGAGATCAATTTCCTTTACTGAATAGCAAGGTGGATGCAGTTGCAGTTGTAACATCTTCTAATGGCTTGCTCAAGGTTGCTTTCCTTCATTTGTGTATAGTTGCAATGTATGATTTGATAGCCAGGAGTTCTCAATGCTGATCCCAGCCTTCTGTGTCCATCTGTCAGGGGAGTAAGATCAGTTTTAACCCTCACCTGCCTGAAGTCTTCCTCACCTACTTTCTTAACTCTGAATCCCCCAGTATGACTGATTTTTTCTGATAGGTTTTTTGTAATATTATACACTTGTAAAAATGACAATATTGTAATGCAAATAAAATTTTATTCACAATGTATTTGTGGAAGAGAAAATTTCTAATGGGCTCCCAAATTAAAGTGTTAAGAGAAGTAAAGGGGATAAGAGACAAGATGGCGGACTGGTAGGTAGCAGGAGAGAGACCCTCTCTGAGAGAGACAGCTCAAATGCCAGAATAAAACACCCTGGAGAGACCCAAACAGAGAGAGATAGACTCTCACAACACAGAAAGAAACTAAAGCGCAAAAACCCCCTGGAATAAGAGGTCCTGGGCTACTATTAGTGAAGATAAGATCGGCGAGCATGGCACCCGCCTCGAGACGCCTGAATTCCGCCCGACTTGAACAAGCGATCCGCGCCAAAGCGACTGGCTTGAGCCACCGGAGCCCGGAGCTGAACAGCCCGGCGTGCAGCTTGCCAGGACCAGCACTGCACACGACCCACCCAGAGGCACCGTGAATTCCCACCTCAGCCGCGCTGAAGTCGGAGGTCGGGCAGTCCAGCAGTTCTCGGGGACACGGTGAGTGATGAGAATAAGACCCTCCCACGGGAAAGGGGAAACCAACTGGACGACATGTTGTATTTGGGCAGGACAGCCCTAACTCCATAAGGAAGTGGCTTCAGCTGGTTATTCCCCACGCCGAGCGGATTGGTGGAATCTGCTTGAACTAGGCCATGCCCCTGGCGGGGACCCAGTTACTTCCCTGAGATCAGTGCACACTGATGCAGTGAAGGCCTGCAAAGGTTGACTGGCCCAGAAGGGAGGAGCTAGAGCACACTGCCCATAGGTGAACTCTAATCTCTGATAACCTGTTGAAGAGGGCTAAAGCTCCTAGCCTGCGCCCTCTAGAGGAGCCTTAAACAACAAGAACAGGGTCTGGGAATTACACTGTATACTTGTATGGAAGGAACCAAAAACATGAAGAAAGGGAGAAATAAGAAAACACTCCCAGCCCCCAACCCTGAGAACATTGATCCGGGAGAGGTAAATACAAAAGAGACTGAGGGCAGCAAAAATGCAACATCAAACACAGCATTAGTGGACATAAAGAGATATATTCAAGACCTTGTAAGCGGGACCAAAACTGAAATATTAATTCAAATTAAACAAGAGATAAGTAGATTAATAAAAGAAGGGCTGGGTACCTCTCAAGAAGACACAGACAGAAGGATAGAGGAACACAAATGGAGAGAAAAATTTATTGAAGAATTCAGAAAAAACCTAGAATTTATGAAGCAGA
>PVJX010015602.1:0-42202 GCA_004027295.1 Dolichotis patagonum
ATGGAATCTCAGTGTGGTTTTAATTTGCATTTCTCTCATGATTAATGATGATGAACATTTTTTCATGTATTTATTTGCCATTCGTATTTCTTCATCTGAGAACTGTGTATTCATTTCAGATGCCCATTTTTGGATTGGGTCTTTGAATTTCGAGGGTCTGATTTTTTTTAATTCTTTATAAGTTCTAGACAAAAGTCCTCCCGCCACAGCCAGTGAGAAATTGGGACCATCAGACCAGTAGTCTTAAGGAACAGATGCCTGCCAGTAGTGCAGACATGACTGTGACACATGTTCTTCTGCAGTGGAGCCTTGAGATGAACCTCAGCCCTAGCCAACTCCTTGGCTGCACTTGATGAAGGGTTCTAAAGCAGAAAAAGCAGCTAGGCCTTGCCTGAATTCCTGACCCATCAAAACTTTGAGATAAATTTAATTTTTAAAATACTTCAAGGTGAAAACCAGTAATTCAAACTGCTCAGAGGCTGAGGCAGGAGGCTCACAAGTTTGATTGAGCCTAGCCTGTGCACTACAACTAGATCCCATCTCAGACCGAACCAAACAAAAATACTTCAAGGTGGATAATGAGGGGAATAAAATTGGTAGGAGAGTATGAGGGGAGAAAGAGGCGAATCCTTTTACATATTTTAGTGGAAGGCACACTATTCCCCAAGGACCCCTTTGTGGCTGTATCGTGAGCTGTCGGCCCTGCCTGCCCAAGCCAGAGAACCACAGCTTGGAAGCAGCAGGGCTGCTGTAAACAAACTGGGCAATTGGTTAAAAACATGGGGAGTAACACCAATTACAGTTAAAAAAATAAATAAACAAACAAACACAGTTACTGTTTATTAGGCTCCTACCAGATCCTTGCACTTCATTTAGATCATCTTTTTAAATCTCCACGGCAACCGTAGTTGTCTCACAGATGTAAAACTGAGGCCTAGGTGGCTGGTCGCTTGCCTGAGGTCATCCTGTGCTAGAAGGAGCCTGTTACGCAGTCCAGTGTCCAGGACATGGACAAATATGCTCTGCAGTCATGTCATCTACAGTTAAACATGCAGCATTCACTTAGCTAGACTCATCTTTGTCTATGAGGCATTTTGCAGGACATGATCATTTTAGAGTATTCTAGGGCAGTAAGACTGTTTCCCTTGATGCGCCAAGTGTTGAAAAGAAGGGATGTTTTTATCGGGTCATCTGGATATTTCAGATGATGACACGTTCAGACTACTCCCTGCTTTCTCCTAACTTGTATCTAGTGCCTAAAACCATGTGACTGGGATCCAAAGGATATTTTCGCAAATAAGAGTCACAGTGAAGTACGATTCTGATTCTGCCGTGGGGTTTTTGTCAGATGATTGTTTTCTGAAAGAGCTTCCTCTACACATAGACCAGATGGAATATCTATTTTTAGACAATTAAATGACTCTGAAAATTCTTCTAAAACTAGATTACTAAAAATCACATAAACTGCGTTCTTTCCTTTGACCTAAGTGATAGGAAAGAAATTTAGTATCTCACATTTCCCTATTCATCAGAACCTCAGCTTGATTCTCTCCACTGACTTGCAAACATTAAGAGCAGAACCATGCCCTTCTATTGGTCCCACTTTTGGTCGTCTGTCACCATGTGACTGTCTACAACTGTGTGGCAGTCTGCACTGAGGGAACTACGTGGAGCGTGATGGAACATTCAGATCTGTGTCTCTTAGTAAAATACTTTGTTGTTTTTTCCTTGGTGACCAAAGTACTCTCACCATAATATGCCTTCTTGAAAATAAAAAACAGCATAAAGATGTAATCTCTCTCATTTGGATATTAGCACAAATTTTTTAACACTAACACAAACTTTAGTATACTTATATATCATACAACGTGTATACACAATACTGTATTGCTGCTTTAGCAAATTGATTTTTTTATTTCAAAGTAAATTTCTAAGAAAAGACAATAATTACAGTTTGTTGCCAGTTTTTAGCATAGGGAAAGTTGATGCTAGTTGAAATCAACCTCAGTTGGATTTAAAAGTAACCAAAATTTTCATCAACTCAGATATTTAAACTGTATCTTTTTAGAACAGAAAGGTTACATAAATGCATCGGTGAAGCAGTTGATATAAAGCAGTGCTCCAGCAAAAGCAAAGGGAAAGGTGAAGAGAGCAGCCTCAGGTTTAAGGTTTCACCCATAATGGCACAGCTCAGGTCCTGGGGGGCAGATTGGACGGGCAGTGCTGGGGAGCTGGGCCGTGGGGAGGCAGACTGTGAGGAAACCTTCTCAGTCAGTGTTTGTTTCTGTGCTACAGCTTTCGGCTGACTTATAACCATTGATTACTTTCCAGAAGGGCTCAGAATCACAGAGGGCTCCCAGAGCTGGAACTTGAGATGAGGACTTGGGTTCAGTTACAAGTGAAACAATGTGTTGGCCATTTTCCCTGATTAGAAAGGACATCAGTGAGATCAGTCTTGCTGGCAGGACCATTGGGACTGGCTTGGCCGAGTGCCCCACAGATCGAAGGTCCAGGCCACTGCCTTCTCATCTTACTGAGCATACCGAGCTGCACAGCCTGTTTGCCACTCTCTGGCCCTCACTGACTGAAGACAGGGTGCCCTTCTTTTCTTAGAACAGTTTACCTGGGGGTTTGCTATATTAAT
The DNA here is from genome assembly GCA_004027295.1 of Dolichotis patagonum. Taxonomy (NCBI): domain Eukaryota; kingdom Metazoa; phylum Chordata; class Mammalia; order Rodentia; family Caviidae; genus Dolichotis; species Dolichotis patagonum. The sequence continues at coordinate 2,645 of PVJX010015602.1, forward strand.
CCCCCCATCTTCCATTTGTTTGTGGATTGTAATAATACTTTTGTCAGAAATAAATTAAATGATAGAATCAGAAATACAAAAAATAAATTTAGACTTTATGATAACAGTCATAATTCTGAAAGACTGCTGCTTTAATGCCTGGTTTTGGGGGGACTTGATTCCCTCATGTTATGCTTACTTTTGTCTCCCTTTCTCTGAGGAACTCCTCAGACAAGCAGGGAAGTGGAGCCTTGGGCCGAAACCCATTCCTGCTTTAGTAGATGTTCCCTGAGTTGGGCTTTGCCAATTAATACTTAGAACCTTCTTGTTTTTATTCATTTGATTCTCATCTGTGAGAGCATGAGCATAAGCCATCCACTTACTTTGATTTTCCTTGAAAATAAAAAGACAGATTTTGGTTACATGTATTCATTCATTTAAATCTGGGAACCTCTGTCTTCCACACTTAAAATCCCCGACTATGGCGATGTAGCCTATAATGCAGCTTTGTCTCAATGGCACCTGGAAGCCAAATCTGGTCACCAGTTCCTTTCTCTTCTTCTTTCTCTGTCTACATTTCTGGCCTTTCCTGCCCTCTCCCTCAGTCCCTACCCCCTAAGCATTCTCTCATTACTGTGGCCTACTTACACACTCTCCAGAAACTCAAGGTAACACTTCCAGTTCTCAGAGTACAAATGTGTACATTAACATTGTAGCAGCTCTAAAGGAGAAAAAGTTTGTACAGAGCCACCATCCCAGTGCCAGTTTTTGTGAAGGACAGGCTTCTGCCACTGGGCATATTATTCCAGGTGTGAAGCTGATTTCCCAGAAAGATGAAGGAGAAAACTTCCTTCAAAAATTACTGGAGCTGCTGAGAGTTCCTCTGGCCAACAGTGTGCTATACTTGACCGATTGTAAAAGGTACCTGGCTCAAGCATTAAATAGAAATTCCTGGCCCCATCCAGCCTACGGAACCATAACTCCCAGGAAGGGGCTTAGTTGTGCCTTGTTCTCAACAAGCTGCCCAGGTAATTCTTAGGATCAGGCAAGTTGTGTACCTCTGACATAATGCAACCACCACCCCTTATTACCAAGGTAGCGAAGGTTAATCAGTTGATTCCTTGGGTGACTCAGCCACTTAGTAGGTTAAAGTGCCATCTCAATGACTTGAGCACCTAACCTAAACTTCATGTTCTCATCCATAATTCAAAATTGTCTAGAGTTGGGGGAATCTCTGTGGAAAAAAGATGAGAAACTACATACTAGTGCTTTGTAAACTGTGAAGGGCTAAATGAATATAAACATGTACCAGAGAGCCAACCCAGGATACCGGCTCCATACTTGTGCTAATTCCAGCTGCTCTTCAGCAGTGCCTTCTTGAGGTGCTTCCAGCTTGTTCCAAACTAAAAACTACCTCTTGATTTTTAAGAATGTGAAAGGTTCCTGCTGGCCATTTCCTGGTCAATTTCAAGGCCTACGTGTGTTAACTAGTCTTTTACTCTGATTGGATGGACCCATTGAGCATCTACTGTCGCTTCATTAGGTTTGAGACTTAAACCAGTTATCCCTGCACAGGTGTGAAATTGAGGCAACCCTTGAGCGGCTAAAGAAGCTAGAGCGTGATCTCAGCTTTAAAGAGCAAGAGCTCAAAGAACGGGAAAGACGGCTAAAGATGTGGGAGCAGAAGTTGACAGAACAGTCCAACACCCCGGTGAGTACCGTCCCGCTCGAGCTTCCCCACGCTGCACGTAGAGCAGAGGCTGAGCATGGCAGCCAGGCACCCCTCCTCCCTGCCTCCCGCCTGCATTTGTAGCAAGTAGTGTAAATGATCAAAGTGTCCCAAGTGTAGCGGAAGAAGCTTATCCTGCTTCTGCCTGTTTCCTTAAGAACTCTCATTCTCTGTGTGTTTGTGTATGAGGATTACAAAAACGAAATCCCATGCATTTTCGCACCATCTGTTAGATTCCCAGAACATGTGCCTGAATGCTGATTAACTTTTTAGTCCATCAGTAATTAATAACTATAACTCCAAAGCAGCCTTTGATGTGTCAGAACTTACCACATTTTCCTTCTAAAACAGAGCCAGCCAGATGATATATAAATGACAAGGCTTACTATTTCTTACTCATTTTGGTGTTACGATTACGGGCAGCAAAAGACTGGCAAGAGATTTCTCTTCAAACAAGTTTCCAGTGTGTTCCATATCTAGGAAGGCTTGTTTTTTTCCCCAAGTCTTGTAGTTAGAGGAACATAAAAATTCTTTTTAAGGGTCTCACTATTTATACACTAATCTTGAGTTTGCATGCTGACATGATACATTAAAATTGAATCCAATTTTAGCATTCTTCCTATCTTAAAAGGCTTATTTTCAGAAATCAAGTCTAAATTTATCATTGACTTTCCCAGGGTTTTTAATGGGCAATATTTGTACACTTAAAAATCGCAACTAATGGTAGATTAAAATAAACTTACTATACATATTAGATTCATTTTTATAGTTGCTATGACAGTTATACAAAAGGAAAAAGATCCTTAGTTTTGGGACCTCCCAAGAAATTTCTTTAAAAGTCTTACTTTCTATTAAGTGCCTAATGCCCATTTTCGAAGTATTTTCTAGTGTCTTAAGAATAAAATAGCTCATGTCTTTCTAAGTTGTTTGGGGAAGCAACTTGATATAAGAGAGAGGAGAGAGAGAGAGAGAGAGAGAGAGAGAGAGAGAGAGAGAGAGAGAAAACAAGTTAAATGTTCATTATCAGATTTAATATTTTTTAAAATGACTGTGGTTATCCAGGGAATCCCAGAATAAGGATTTAGTTGCCAGGACTGTCATAGGACATTCTGTAAGTTCTGTGAATCTAGGTTGGCTCCCAAGAGGGTAGTGCAGTTTCCTGTGCAGACTGAGAAAGCTGCTGCCGGGTCTGCACAGAAGCCCTGCTTCTCCCAGGCTGTGGAGGGGCCAAAGCAAATTTGGCCCTGTCCTTATAGCACATCCTTGAAAGTCTGAGAAGTTTCTTGTTTTGTTTTTTAAATGCATTGAAATCTTTTGCTATGAAGCACTGCATGGCTTGACTCTAAATGTAAGAAAAAACTTTAAACCACCTATTAGAGTATGCTTTAGAACCTTTCTTTGGTTTATTGTCATCAGTTCTGCTGAGAAATTATGGGCTGCCTTGCACACATCTTTGCTATTCAGTGGTCACATAGTTGTATAATAAATAATAAAGCGCTGTGAGTGCTCAGCAGGTTGTATGCTTGCGTTTTAACTCCAGAAAACTTTATGTAAAGGCTGCTCTGAGGGCTGCAGCTAACAATGGGCAGCATGAAGCACAGGCTCAATGAGATTTTCTTCCCCTTTTTACTTACGAGGGCTAAGTTTTCCTTTTTTATAGCACTTCCTTTTAATGTCTCCTCTGCCTAGAGCTGGTATTTCTGAAGGAAAGAAAGTTTATGCTCAGGTATTTTATAAGGAGGTGTTTTCTTTTATCCTCACTTCAGTTTCTAGCCAGCTTCAAATGAGATTACTGAAAGATAAAAATCCTTTAAGAAGAAAGTGGCTGCAGGCTTAGGTTTTCTGTGTGTTGCTCTATCTTAATTATAGAAGTTTAACATTTATGTCACTTCTTAAAAATTAGGTTTTTGAATTGATTTCAAAGATATTTTTCTTTCTTAAAACTACAGTGTTCTAAATATTTGAAAGATAAGTTCTCCATACATAAATAGAAATAATGTTTGTTTTTTAGTTATTGTTGTGGCTTGCTATGAAACTTTTAGTAATAGTTAGTACCTACCACAATGGAAGGAAGAACCTCTGAAATAATTAAATAAGCAACCATAGAAAACAAAGCACAAAAAGTTGGCTGTAATGAAATACGAATGTTTCCAAAATTTAAGGATCAAAACCAGCGTGGTTTTTTTTTTTCTTCTATATACCTGGTACTTCTTAGCTGAATTAAAGTTGTTGCTGTACTGACAACTGCAGAATCTTTTCCTAATAGAATAAGCTGTTAAAAAAAAAATTCAGCTCCAACTTAAGTTTAAAAATTACAAAATTGCTACTGTTAGGTAGTTTTATGCACAGAATGTAAAGGTTACACTATTACAGTATCATAAATTCATTCATAGTGAACCACATCAAAAATATACCTTAAGTTACTTATTTCTCAAAATAAGAGGCACTAACATTTTTCATATCCTAGTTTTACCTCTGAAATGAATATAACCAAATATTCATGGAACTAGGTTGACTAATCAAAATAATTGCATAAAATAAAAAAATAAATATTTGTCACCACAGTGAGAATGAGAACTCTTAGGGAAAAGTTCTATAAAAACAAGGAAACCTGAGTATTGGAATAAAGGTAGCAATCTAAATTAATATTTTCCCTCAGTTTTCACATGTGTTTACATATTTATGTATAAAAGAGAATTTAAAATTTGTTCTCAAGTGAATTATTTTATGATTTGAATAAAAGCTACTACATAATATCTGGCTGTAATAAATAATAGATGAAGCAAGTAAAATCTAGACTGATTTTTAGTGCATATTCAAAGTTTTAAAATGTAGTTTACCACCCAAATTTCTGCAGAACTGTATTGACACCTGAACTGTTTTTATGCTTCCTCTGGGCTTTTCTTCCTTGGTACAGGCATTTCTTAATTTTTACTTGCGATTTAATCTCTACTTCATTTCTTCTTCCTTTAAAAAAAAATGTAGTGGTTAACTAAATATTTCTGTGGGGAAGTGAAATTGGGGAAAATTAAGAGAAATTCTGAAAATGATTTTAAGCTTAAAACTTGCACCTTCTTGCCCATTTGGAATTTGGCTTGCTATAGTACATTGCAGACTTCTGGATAAGATTTATTCTGTCATTCATAAATTATGGCAAATACACTAGAGCCAAATCTGCCATTAAATAAGTTCTCACCAATAATTCATGTATTTCACTAATCACTTACCTCCTGTGTAGTGCCAACTAATTTTGTGGTATCTATTCCCCTTATTTAAATTGGTCCTAATTTCTCTTTTTACTTCTGTCCTTTCTTTCCCTTTGATAGCTTCTCTTGCCTCTTGCTGCAAGAATGTCTGAGGAGTCTTACTTTGAATCTAAAACAGAGGAATCAAACAGTGCAGAGATGTCATGTCAGATCACAGCAGCAAGTAACGGGGAGGGACATGGCATGAACCCAGGTCTGCAGGCCATGATGCTGATGGGCTTTGGGGATATCTTCTCAATGAACAAAGCAGGAGCGGTGCTGCATTCTGGGATGCAGATAAACATGCAAGCCAAGCAGAATTCTTCCAAAACCACATCTAAGAGAAGGGGAAAGAAAGTCAACATGGCCCTGGGGTTCAGTGATTTTGACTTGTCAGAAGGTGATGATGACGATGATGATGGTGAGGAGGAGAATGACATGGATAATAATAGTGAATGAAAGAAAGAAAACTAATAAAATTGGAAATGTTCAGAAAAAATGAAAGAAACTTGCTATCTCAGTCTGTACAAAAAACAGTTAAGGAGGCAGAAAACCAAGCACTGCATTTTTAGGTCAATTATATTTACAGGACAGTAATTTACTTCTGACTTATTTTTGCTCTCAGAAAAGGGGGGCAGTGTGATTAAGCCAAAGGTATATTTATGAATCAGCAAATGTGGTGCCTGATTATAGAAATTTCTGATTCTATATACAGTATAGTAAGAGTTTTCATTCTGGGGTTTCTTCTTAATGAATATTTTATAATTTTGACTTATAAATTTGACTTTATTTTATTACTTTTATTCAGCTGATTAAGAAAACTTACATTTTGAACAAGCACCTTTCACTCCTAATTCTTCTTTGACACTTGATTCTTTTGTAATATACTATTTTTTTTCTCAAGACAATACATTGTAATGTCAGAAATGATTGATAGTGACTGCAAAATCCAGCCACAAGAAAATGAGTTAAAGGGTTATAACAAAGTGTTTCTTCAGAAATAACCTAAAATGTCAAGATTTTTTCCATACTAAATAGCACAGCTTCTCAAAGTAAAACCCTGGAGGTGTCCTCAATAGTACATCTGAAGGAGGAAGACTAATTTGAAGTGAACAGCAGAAGCCACAAGCTTACTGGTACTAGTCCTGGAAGCTTCTTAACACCACACGGTCATCTGGGGCTTAGCTCGTACTCTGCACACAAAGGCACGCGGTCTCTGCTCGTCCAGTGAGGGCGTGCTTCGTGCTTGTTTGTTCCTTTGTTTTCCAGAAATGCTTGATAGCCCTGCATTCTAAATATAAATATGCATATCTTGAGTAAATTAAATACTGTAAAAAGAATAGGAAAGATACATCATCTTTGCTTAGGCAAAAGCTCACTGTGAAGGGTCCTTTGTATGTCAGATCTAGCTTTCTAGAATTGTCCTTTTTTAACCCTGCTTGGTGATGCAGGTGTATTAGAAAAATAGGTGCAGGTGCTACTCTGAAGCCCTGCCTACCCAGAATATTCTATAAATGCTGCCGTATGTTTGTCAAAACTTGTTTAAATTACAACATATGATTTTTAAAATGGCAATTAGTTAAAAAGGCAAAAGAACAGACTTTTTCAGGCTGAACTGGAAAGCAAGGTCATTTGACTCAAACTAAAATAGTTTTGGTGGCTTTTTATGTAGAAGTTTTAAGAAAGGATATCACAAATGTTTCTAATGAGTACATCTTATGAGAAAAAATTGTTTGGAATTTGAAATATCGTTGTTTCTAATCCTTGCTGAAAGCTGAAAAACACCATCAAATGATGGGGAGCAATAACAAGTAGTATGCTCTGGGTTCTGCTTCGCTGTGCAGTCTCCGGAAAGTTTAATCTTCATGATTCTGTTTGTTTATCATTAACATGGGGATAATGATAACCTACTTCAGAGCACTGTCTTGAGAAGCACTTAGCATAGTGCCAGGCCCATGGTGAGTGGCCTGTTAATGTCAGCTGCTGCTGTTCCAGCGAGAAAGCACTGAACACTAAACTATCAATTTCTAGTGATACTTGCTTAGGCTAAAATGAAATTAAAAGTGTAAAGCTTCCAGTAAAGATAAAGCAAATATTATTAGGGTGTAAGCTGTACAAATAGATTTAATCCAGTTGCTCTTTGGAAACTGAGCCCTGGCCAGGTGCACCTGGTGTGAGGTGTTGCAGGCTGCCACCACCCGCAGACTGAGTAAACACAGATGGTGCCCATAAACCTTTGCCCTGGAAGATGGGTCCCCCTTATAGTTATTCTGCTTTACTCCTCTATCCATGCGTGCATAGATCCACATGCGTGTGCACATATATGGGCAGTCTGTGCTCAGGCAGCCGTACTCCCTGACCTCAGCCAGCCACTCAGGCAAAAAAATGGTGGAGAGGAGTGGATGGAATGACTTCTACTACCCACTTCCCAGGAGGTCCTGACCAGGGGCTCTGAAGAGAAAAGCAGAAGGCGCAGGGCTCCAAAGCCCCTTGCACAGCTTCCAGGCAAAGCTAAAGTCATTCATTCAGCTGGTAACCCCTGAGCCTCTCTATGCTAGTACTGTTCTAGGAGCAGCTAGATGAAAGTCTTTGCGCTCGTGGACCTTACTTGTTAGTGAGGGGAGTTCAGCAACCAGCACAGTGCATCGTACAATATGTTAGTGTCCACCAAGTGCTTGTAAAGCAGGGAGGGATGATGAGGCCAGAGGGAGCGTGTGGAGGTTTTTAGTGTGGTCAAAAAGGCCCCATTGCTGGTCATGCTGAAGCAAACCTGAAGAAGGCATGAGGGTCTCAGCAGGTGGCAGAGTCTTTTTACTTTACGTCAGAACGTAATTCTTGCCTCTCACTTAGGAGTATCAGGCATATATTTAGAACATTTAACCAGAATTAAAATGATACCTTAATATTTACATATAAACCCATATGATTATATATAATGTGTTGGTGCACTGAAAGTAGCCAAATAGGGCTGAAAGAGGAAAGTTACAGAGCTCTATACCCAGACCTAGGTGTATCATTATGGAGGTAAGATTGCCCTCATCTTTTAATTACTAGTGTTTTCCTCAGCAATAGTCCAAAACTGTCCATGACTCGACATTCTGCCATGAAGAAACCACAAGATTTAGGGTACAGCAGGGCTGGCCCTCATGAAGAGCCTGCCTTTGTTCTGCATCTGGGATTATGTGTTTGGCATTAGCTATTTTACTTTCTGTTCCAAATCAGTGTCCTTGAAGTAGTTTGAAAAAACGGTAAAACATCCCTGAAATCCAAATCACACAAACAGAATTTTATAGTCTCACTGTGTCTGTAAAGATTATTTAGAAGACTTTAGATTATATTAATTTTATTTTTAAAATGTTTATAAAGCATATACCGAATTTCTAATGATGATATTAATTGTACAGCTTCTAATTCACTTTACACATTAGTTTTCAAATGGCAAATTATCAGTGTTAGATTTAGTTCCAATTACTTTGACTTACAAAAATGTACATTTCAAAAGAGATGAGTAAAAGAAACACTGAGAAATTTAAAGATTCCAAATGATTGAAATGCCAAATTATGGTAATAATTACGAGTCATACAATTGAAACTACCACTCTTTGTCACTTTTTCTGTGCTCAGAAAGTTGAGCGTATAAATTTGGTGAAACCCTACTAGGGCTTCCCAACTGGCATAGTGTCATCACCTAATGGTGTTTGGGGGGGTTGGGGCACATTTACAGTTGTCACAATGAGCAGAGCAGCATTTAGTGCTCACTGCCAAGACTTAACATCTCCCATGGCAGGGACATTGTCATGTTGTGACGAATTCCATCCTATATACCACTAACCTTGTCTCTTCCCCACTGAAAAAATGTGTTACACCTGCCAGTTTTAGAGTTCCACTTCAGTTTTTCTCCCCAAACAAAATACCCAAGCCAGAACAAACCCAAAATACATTTTCAGAACTACATCTGCACAATCTGAGTTTTGTAAGTTTATGCTTATATCTCAAATCACCAATTGTGGAAAAATGGCTTCTTGCCCCTTAAGAGTGCTGTTGATCACTTTATGAAATAGTCAGATTCATCTTGGGAGGGGGGTGTCACCCTCCAATTACGATGATTCCATGATGTATGAAAAGAGAAAAGCTACACCGAGGTAGCTACAGTTCTGCAAAACAGTTTAATTTGAAAGCCCCCTTTGCTAACAGCTATCTTATTAAAATCACATTTTAATATTTCATATAAAAAGCCAATGAGAAGAGGGTAGAGGCACATAACACAATATTTGATTCTCTGGATATACTGAGGGCTGGATTTTTAGCCAGTGAGTCTTTTAAACATGCAGTGGATTTGTAAGACCTTAACACAGCTCAGGTATTTAAACTTGATCCCTATCAAAATAAAACAAATTGGGGCATTGGGTGAGGGTTTAGAAGAGCTCCAGAATGACTTCTCTTAGTAAAGTATTACTGTGTATATAACTTAATTTTTCATTAGAGAGGTAGGAGTTTTATGAAAGACAGCTTTAAAACTTGGTCTGAGTTAAATATTGATGTTCTTTTTTAAAAATTTTCATTACACTAGCCTTATGTAAAACTAGTAGTCTCACCATACCACATATATGATAGAGCATAAGTTTTCTATAATCAGGCACCTTTTGATGCATTTGAGTAAAACTGTTTTCCTGTTAGATTTTAAGCATCACCAGACAGACTCTGCTCTGTGCTAACTCCAGCATAGCCTAATAGCATTAGATGCAGCATTTCTATGATGAAAAATGAGTGTTTGTCAGGAAGCTGGGGAATGGCCATGTTTTCTGAGACCCTGACTTCATATGCACTCTTTTGCTTTTGAAGAGCTTTCTGGCATGTGGTTATTTACTTCAGAATTAGAATTTCAGGCACCTACATTAATTCTTTCATACTGTGTGCAGAACAGTATATCTTTTTAATATCAGATATAATACACTGCACATATTGCTTTTGCACTCTTAAAATTTTGTGTTAAATAATAGAAAATATTTGTATTCTTTGGGTGTGAGCTTTGAATAGATGGCATTATCACTTTATTTTTTTTTTAAACAAAAACCTATCAGTTATTCTATTGCAATGTTATTCTGAGCAAGTCCTATGCCAAGTATCATGTATAATGTTTGTATGGAAGATTAAATTTTACTCCTGTGTGGTAAGACTACTCAGTTACTGACTTCATATTGGAATTTGATATTCCAGCTCAGAGTCCACAATGTATTCAGAAATCCAAGTTGGTGTCATACATTTCATTTTGATGTGAACTTTGCTTTCTTTTGTTCTAAGACTCCATTTTGCAATAAACGTTTTGACAGTAAATCCCTTTGTTATGTGTTGCTGTGTATATAAAATCTTTGTTAGATTGAACCTGCAACATCCTTTGAAGGAATGCTTGTCACACACATACACGTGAGTGTTACCTTTTCTTTCCCGAAGTCAGTTGGAGTGTAAATAATGAATTTGTAAAGTGATGGGGCAGTCATGAGAGATTTTTTTAATCCCCAAAGAAAGAAAAAGGCTTAGAACTCATCCTACAGCAGATACACTGATATGTTAACAAGGCACAGAAACATAAAAGAAATGGTGAGCCACTTTGTGGCTGGAGATCATTAACTCTTATCCCTGTCTTGCCAAATCCAAAACGTCTTGCAACAGTGCCTGGCTCCAGCCTTCCTCTCACTGATCTTTGTAAGCACCGTGCAGAGAATTCTGCAGGAGTGAGTATCAGATTGAGTCCAGTGTCTTTCCCTTAATGTCATGTCGATGACCCATCCACAGAGTGCAAGAACTCTTTTCTCCTTTTGACGTAAAGCCAAGGATGTTGGTTTCATTTGCAGCCTTTATTCTATTCAAGAAATAGTTGTTTCTCAATTTTGTTTGGCATAACATTTGGAAATCATATAAAAATCAAAACACCATACACACCCCATTTCCTGTAAAAGCCAGCCTTGATGCAGAGAAATATTTCTGTAATGCAGTCTGGTGTTTCTTGAACTAATCAAAAAGTTCCTCGTTTCATATTTTTGCCTGTGATGGGAGAAGGGAATGACATGTTTCTGCAGCTGTATCCAGCTGCCCTGTGAGGAAATAAAACTTGTCATGTATTTTCTTTGATCGAGTTCAGCTTTAGCTTTGATTCCTCAAGTCTTTCTCCTTGCCACATTGTTAAAGCAGGTGCAGGTGTTGGGTGATTCCTACATATCTCAGGTGTTTTAGAGGAGGAAGGGGCAATCCTGAGGGAATCAAGGCACACAGGGTAGCAGAGTATTTGTAGAATGATACTGATTTAAGCATGTGCTTTATATCCTTGCAACTCACCTATACTACTCAAACTCTACACATTTATATTAACTAGCAAAATTTTTTTTAAAACTAGGGACTCCCCCATCCCTGAGTCTGCTTCTTCCAACAACATGAGCTCAGTGAATCCTGTGCTCCAATTAGGTGAACATACTGTATCCATCCTCTTGCTCCCCTTTCTTCCACCATTGCCAGTGTTTTGCCATGTATCTTCCCTTTGCCTGGACTCACCTTTCTCTGTAGCCCTGCAGTACCCATCTCAAGCCACTGTGCCTTCCATATCTCCATGCCTTGTTATGGAACACTTTGGGAATACATCAGGCTTTGTATACCCATGCCAACTGAACTCTTTGCCAGAGAAGTTAGCATTATAGTATGTGCACTCTTGGATTTTTTTTATTCTATAAAATGATTCAACAACATGCCTGGTAGTGTATGCTAGGTACAGAGTAAACCATAATGAAGGCTATCTTGGACTCCCCTGCGTATAAATCCACACCTGAAGTCTATTAAAAGCTCCTTGAAGAGGCTGTACCTTTCTAAGCAGAGTTTTGAGTATATGAGTACAAAATAAACAGAGATTAGAAATATAAACTCAGTCACCCTCTGGTCATTACAGTAATAGTAAAAGCAACATTTTTTAAGTCACCCACCAAAAACCACTATTGGTAACAGAGATTGGATGATACTTTAACATGTTATCTCATAAGTGCCCCCAAACAATTGTTTTTAACAAATGTTAAAAAGCTAGTCAGAACCAATGACTCCTCCAAACTCTAACTGTAGCCATAGAACACACTGTCTTTTTCAAGTATGTAAGCAAGAATCATTTAGCCTGTGACCACGGGGCATCCACTGAAGTGAGAAGCTCTTTGGCTGTGAAGATGGTTCCGGCTGAGTGCTCTGCAAAGGCTGCATTCCTGCTAGTGCACCTGGCAGGGAGGCATTTTAAGCTATGTTAGGGCGACTATATCTGGGCTTCTTAGGCCAGTTCCAGTTTCATGAGTCCTTCCTCCGTGAGTTCCAAAACTTGGTTTTACGAGTGCAGTGCAACCGAGATATCTAAACACTTAGAAATACCCCTGTGAAAAGCATAAAAAATCATCTGGTTACCAAGGGGTTGGTTTGGAATTTTCACTGATAAATGAACCTCATGGGCTGAGAATTCTAAAGAAAGCCCTGGCACCTGATTAATGTCAGAAATTCCCTGTCTCAGCCCTCTTATGGGACATAAGACCATTCCTGGTGTGCTGAGGACCAAGAGAAGAATATACCAAGTTGTGCAAAGTCCTGCCTGGAACAGCTCACAAAGTACAATAGCTGTGCATTATTGGCTTCTGGATCAAAATCCTTGGAGCACTGAGAACTTCTTAGAGGGAGGGAAATTCTTTCCCATTCTTCCAACCTGCAGAAGGAATCAAGCCAAAATCAAGCACTTCCGAGTAAGGGACCCCAGAGGATAAACCAAAAAGACGAGGATAATATTACTTTCTTTTTCATTTCATTCATATTTCCCACGCAGCTGCTGCCTTCCTTTGAGATTAGTGCATGGACTGAAGACGACGTGGTAAGCTGCTTCTGTTGATGCCTCATTGAGCCTGGGCAGGTATTTCAGACATTTGTCTACAAGTTTAAAATGCAGCTACAAGGGTTTAGGCCATAGGGAAGTCTAGCTAGCAGAAGCTGACACATTCCATTATTTGCTGGTTTCAATGATTGCAAACTCAACAGCAATGCAAGTATCTCCTCCAGTGTTGTAAAAGGATCCCACCTTCCTGTTGACTTTAAAAATACTCTAGAATACAATTTAAAAATAGCCATAACAAAGCAAAATGAAATGACCTAGACAACCAAATGAACAAACTTGAAAAATAAATTGATCTTAAACTTTCCTAAAAACCCAGGCGTGGACTGAGCCACAGTGAAGAAGAATCTGCTAAAGGCAGTGGTGGGCTGTGCGTCCTTCCCACTTAGGCCTGCACACAACAGCATCATGTTGACCGTCCTTAAGCCTCTCACAGGAGGAACAGGCACACTGCTCCCAGCGTCCTCTGCTGCCAGTGTCCTCTGCTGCCATAGCCAGAGGAGTCCCGTGTAGCTGGGAAGATGTGGGCAGATACTTGAGTTCAAAAAAAGTCTTATGCTCCCTACTCTGGGTAGAAGCCTTAAGAACAGCTTTTCTCCTTAGCCTGTTACATCTCCATGTCTGTTTCCTAAATGATACAACAGGCTTGAGAATTCCTGATCAGAGACCACAGGGACTTACACCTGTCCAGGTCCAATTTACAAGCTCAAGAGTATCATTAAATAAGAAAATCAAGATGGAACACTAGCTTAGCAGGGACGGGCCTCACCCTGGGGAACACACTGACTGCTAGAGTCTCTTCAGAAGGTCGGTTTATTTAATTCAGCTGGATCTGTGAGCCAGGGCATTCCCCTCTCTGCCCTTTGTACGCTTGTGATGGAAAACCTCTTTGGCTTCTGCAGTGTGGGAAACCTGGCACCAGTTGCCTGTTTCTTCCCATTCACTGATCCCCAGTAATCCCAACTTTCCTGCCAGCCCTGCCTACCATGGAAAGAGGACTTAAGTTCTCCTTTATTCCCAGGCCTGCACACAGTCCCTTTATCCCCTGCCAAAAAGTTGACTTGCCTCCTTTGAAAAGAAATTGTTTTAAAATCACTGAGTTCTAACAGTTACTTTTAGTTTTTGCTCTGAGGTGGAGTGGCTTCCAGGGCATTTAAGTAAAATTCCAGGTTCAAGGGCTCCCCAGAGAGAGGGCCTGAGTCCAGCCTCCTATCTGCATGGCTTCACCCAATATGCAGACCACGGAGAGCAGGCACCGAGTGAGATCCAAAGACTAAGGGTCACAGGGTCCAGCTATACAGCAAGCTCCCCGCTTGGACTTATCTAGACCCATGTGGCTGTGTCATGACCAGACAGGCCTGGAACACAGAACTCACTCTCTCTGTCCACTGCTTTGTAGTCCCTGTTACTCTTACAATTCCTGAAACCACTGCCCCTGGGCAATCCAGGGACCACTGGTGCTTAGAGAGGGAAATTACTGTAAGAACCCTCTTGAAAAGATTTTAAAATACCCCCAAGGGAAATCCTTCAACTGTCTGCGGCCTCCAAAAGAAGAAATGTCTCCAATTTGATAGCTTGAATTTTAAAACTACAGAGAGTCTTTCATCTTCCCTTTGTGGCTTAACCAGGAATTAGAGACATGTCACATACTGAAAACTGTGTTTTACTATTAAGAATGGCCATTGTGTGTCCATCCTCCAAACCATGTATGTCCTCTCTTCACAGTATTTTTGGGTTCAGCAGCTCGTCAGAAAAGGCAAGTGACATACCTTATGTTCTTCTCATGGAGTTAACTTTGCTGGGGGCGTGGTGGAGTCTCATTTCCTTTTGCCTTCTCCTTACCCCACCAGGTGACTCCTCGGTGGAGATGAGTGGCTACGCAAGCCTGTTTAAGGACAACAACATCACGGGCAAGCGGCTGCTGCTTCTGGATGAAGAAGACTTGAAAGACATGGGCATTGTCTCCAAAGGACATATCATTCATTTTAAGGTAGGGTATCCCATCGACACACTGTTCTTTGCTGAGCACCCATGGTGGGGATCGCTCTCCAAGCTGCCCCTTCCCCAGGAAGGTGCGAAGAGGGACATACATAGGAAAAAATAAAATTAAATTTAAAAAGCCACACTTCCACAAAGGCTCTGCCAACATGTCACCTAATTTCCCTTACCTCAGAGCTACTTACAATGACTTTTCTAGAGAAATCTCATTAAAGTCCAAAGAGAACCCTTTCACCTCATTCCACAGCCTACAGAGCCCTGTGAGATACATCTTACAGTTCCTCAGTGTCCTTTGGACAGTGGCTTGGAACGAAACCCCCAGAGATCATCTCCAAGACAGAAAGCAGGACTTTTTCCTTCCTACAAGATGGACAAGAAAATTCACACGTGAACAAACACTCCAAAGGCTGGCAAAGAGTTGAAGTTCAACCTCTATACAGGGACACATCCATCCTGTAGAGTTATACTGGCATAAATGGGCTGCTGTGGGAAAAATTATTTTCTTTGGTGTAGAGAAGTTTCTGAGTTCCAAAAGGAAAACTTTGTAAGTCTTGCTGTTTGACACAGATGCCAAATAAGATGCCTTCAACTTCTCTTCCCTCTGCTGTCTTTGAAAAAGGACCAGCATCCCTTAAGGAGCAATTAGGGGAGGAAGAAGGCCGATTGTGATACCTCACGAAACTATAAGTGATTGAAATACTCCTTGACGGGCCTGGGAGCAACCAGCATGCACCTCCAAATTCCAGACTTACTGTTTATTGCTCAGTAAATTCATGAATACATACTAATTGCAAGGCTGGGCTGTGAAGACTCAAAGGACCATTCTTCCCTTAAAGAATTTATATCCCAGAGAAGACACAGCACACATGCCTACAACTTCCCACAGGCACTTAGAAGAAAAGGGCAATTCAGAATCCACTTGGGAGATGGAAAGGGGAACCCTCATGGAGTGGAGAGCTGGACCTTGAAGCAAGGACAGAGTTTGGAAAGGAGAGAATAAGCAGCTAAGAGAGAAATGGAGGAGAATGGAGAGGAACTGAACATTACTACTGCATTAGGAGGCTCCGGCAGGGCCGGGGAGCGGATCTCACCACAGCTAGAGCCCCAGGAAAACAGGGTCCTGTGCGGGCTGCTTCCACCTGCAGGCTGGAGGCCTGGGATTTGACCACAGCTGGAGAGTACCAAGAACTGTCGTGTTTAGACTTTGCATCTAGAGATTTTAAAGCGAATTAGTAAGAGGCTTAATTTTGAAAAAACAGTTAGGAAATTGTGAGAGTAGTAAGGTCTCACTCACATTGCAAGGCTGCAACAGAGAGCAGGGGAGGAGGCTGCAGGTGAGAGAGGAGGCCAAGAGAAAGTTTGCAGGTTGCTAGGCAGGGTCAGTGACAGGGACATGTGCTGTCTGGCTGTGAGCCTTGAAACCTAAGGCTTGGTGAAGGAAGCCAGACATGCACAGCACATTTGCCTTCCATTTATATGAAATTCCCAGAGTGGTGAATCCACAAAGACAGAAGGGAATAGGGAGTGGCTGCTTACTGCACAGAGTCCCCTTTGGGGGCAACAGAAATATCTGAGGACATGTTTTAGTGGGAATAGTCGTATGACAGTGTTGAAAGTCCTAAGTGCCACTGGGGTGCAGTGTTAAAGTAGTTACTTTTATGCCACATGAGTATCATCCCACTTAAAATAATATTAATAAAAAGAAGAATGGTATCCCTGATCAAGGCCGGTCCTCTTTCGCTGGGACTCTGCTGTCTCTGATAAACAGTGTGCACTCAGAAAGGTCGAGGATCCTGGGCAGCAGAGAGAGAAGAGAAAGAGTATGAATGAGTCCAGGAGTGAGAGAAAAGGAGAGAGTGGCAGTACAGGGACCAAGGGAGAAATAACTGTAAGACAGAGACAGTGATCCGAAAGGTCCCATGCTGTAGAGAAGCCAAGAAGTATGCACTGAGAAAACACCAGGTGGGAAGCAGCATTTGGGCTGCCCATATGGGGACAGGGTGGTATTGGGCCCCATGACCTAAGGGTTTCAGCCTGACCTCCAGAGGAAGGGGGCATCGAGCATCATGAGGGGGCAAAGACTATCACAAGTTCCTTCCTGAGTCTGCTTGTGCACATAGTACACAAAGGGGTCCCTGTTGCCAGTGCAGCCTGCCACCTCACTTCCACTGCCGGGCTGCTCGTTAAACTCAGAGGAGCATAGGGATTTCTGCCAAGCTCCTGCAAAAAGAAAGATGCAGGAAAAAGATTATGGAAACTTATTCTAGAAAGCCCTGCATGTATTCTTCGTCAATTAGGATGAGTAATGCTTCCAGCTGGGTCTTGGAGGTAGGGTCCTATGTACACCTCCATTCAAGAGGAGCCCTTCTGGTACTTGTCTGGAGTGTCTCCTGTACATGCACGCATGTGCATACACACTCTCTCTCTCTCTCTCTCTTCATTTGCTACGTCATCATGCACCTTCTCAAAGAGTCTCAGCCTAACAGTAGGTGATAAAACTGGAAAATGGAGCAATGGAGCAGAAGATACACCATCCTTTGCTACATGGTTGTTCCTCCCTGTAAGCCTGGCTGTGGCTTCCTTCTCCCCTGAGCCTACAAGCTCTTGTGTGGAGGAGCTGGGTGGAAGGAGAAAGGCTAAACACCCAATAAGTGGTCATTACATTGTCAAGTATCAACAGTTTCATTTGGCTTCAGGAAAACAAAATGCATCTAATTTTTCCCAGATTGGCACTTTTTGTTCTCTATGTGATAGTTCACAGGAAAGCTGAATAATATCTGATGAATGGCAAAAAATCTCATCATTTCAGTTGTCCTCCTCTCCTGTAAGATGGCTTGTGTTTCATTGAGCGAGTGTTGGACGTCACCCACAGGGAAGCTCCTGTAGCACACAACCCCGTTTGGTGAGACTCAGTCTTCCTGAAAGTCATTGGTGTTCTTTCCCTGCACATGGTGGGTTTTCCCATTAGAGTGATACCTGCATTCTGTACACAAGTGACTAGAACATTAACCTGTCACTGCTGTACTCTGCTGGCATCTGAAGAATGTATTGCTTAGTCTGAGGTTAATTATCTTCCTGGTCCTTTAAATAATTACAAACTACCTACACCAGTTTGGTCAATCAGGTATACGCTCAATGAATAATGGATATTAACATCCTCTATGTATATTATGAACCATGTAAATAAAGAATGCTTTTCTATGTGCCCAGTAACTTTAGTCTTCTCTTGCTAGTACTGAATCATTAATCATGTGATGATTTTCTTCCAGTCAGCCATTGAGAAACTAACCCATGATTACCTAAACTTATTCCACTTCCCGCCACTAATTAAGGTAAGGTTTATTCCCTTCTGAAAGTATGCTTCTTTTATTGACATGTGCACCTGCCACATCCACACCTACATTTGCCAATGTCGGAAACTTGTTTGAAGTGGAATTTAATCCTATCTAGACAATAAAAGTCTCTTTGAAGACTAGGATGTGTCCCAATGGAATGGGCTTGTTGCCCACATGTGAAAACATTAACAGTGCATTCATGATAAGAACAACACATCTCACTTCAGTGGTTAAGAGGTGTAAATGGAAACAGCATAGGTGACACCATCGGGCCTTCCACCTTGCTCTAGTGATCTTGCTCTGACATACAAGTCCCTGGAGGAACTTGCACTCTAGAGCTCTGGGTTATCACCTGCACCGGGGAGTGGGAGGGCTGTTGTTTGAATGACATACTAATATTCAGTAGTCCTCCCTTGTCTGTGGGCAGTACATTCCAGCACCCTAAGGTTGCCTGAAACTGAGGTTAGTGCCAAACCCTACATACAATCTTTTTCCTGCATGTACATACCTATAACAAAGTTTAATTTGTAAACTAGGCATAGTTAAGAGATTAACAACAGTAACCAACAGTAAAATAGAACAGTTATAAAAGTTATTTAGAAGTGATGAATTATTTATCTCTGGGATTTCCCATTTAATATTTACAGACCACAACTGGCTGGCAAGTAATTGAAACCATGGAAAGCAAAACCACTGATAAGAAAAGACCACTGTATTTAACATACTATTCTATGTATAATCTCAAAGTATATGGCATAAAATCAGCATACACGTGCAATTACTACATAGACCACTAGGGGCTGAGGCTGTAGCTTTGTGGTAGACCATTTGTCTAGCGTCTGTGAAGACAAGTTAGTGTCTGTGAAGACTAGCACTAACCAAACCAAACAAAACACAAAACCCTCCACTTGTGCAGGTAGGAAGCACAGTTTTCCATCTGCAAGCCCTTTCCTCCATCCTCATGTGCTCTAGGAACTGCAAAATTCTCTTTGGGAATAGCTTATTGCTATCTCAGATGCCCTGAAACTCTCAAATTGAAATATCACAATGCATCTCCAGGTATGAAGTGCTTTTCAAGCATAAAACTGAGTGATGTAAGATGCATCATGAGAAACATAAAACAATGACATTCAGCTTGAAGTATATGAGTTCAGTCATTTAGCATAGTTCTCATAGGCTTAATTTATCATTTTTCTTGCTTTAATTATAACTTGTAGCTTCATCCAAAATAACCAACAGCAAACAATAGATTAAAAAAAAATCTGATTTACACAGGAAGTCAAAGTCAAAGCACCATCTAGAATAAATAGCGCTTGGTTTTCTGTTTCAGGATTCAGGAGGTGAACCTGAAGAAAATGAGGAAAAAATTGTGAACCTTGAACTTGTTTTTGGCTTCCACTTGAAACCAGGAACTGGCCGACAGGTAAATCACATTCGGGTAATTTTCTGTGTAATTTACTCTTTCATTTTCCTGTGACTCCATAGTTTTGTGCACCACCCTCAACTACCCAGGTAAGTGATTCTGTGTAAACGTACAGACTTTGTTAAACAGAGTTTAGTTGATGGCCTGATGCTGCCCCTATTACCCAGTGTGGGAATCTATTTTCTCTGTCAGTGAAGAGGCCACCCAGGCTTTGGCAGTAACTCACAGGGAGGGAAGCGGTGGACACCAGCTTCCTGCTTCCTGTTTCTCAAGGACTTCAGTCTTATGATACTGAGGATGAAACAGCACCACGAATGGAACTCCAGGCGATATGGAGGCCCAATCTAGAGTCTAGAAAAAGCTATTTGCCTACATAGCATGTGAGTTGGACTCTTAATAGGCTCATGTTAGTCTAGACTACCATAGATAGATAATAATAATAACTTCTTATTGACTACTTGTTCTATACCAGGCATACAGTACCGAAGTGTAAATGCTAATTTCCAAATGTGAAAGCTAAGGCTCGAGAGGGTAAATGACTCTCCAGCCCAGAACCTACGCCCGTAACTACTGTATTACTTGTGCTTTTCCTCTGAGGAGCCACAGGACCTCACAGATACAACCGTAACTAGTAGCTGGGCCTGAGGCAGACTCAGCTGGCCCACTGACCACTGGTAAAGAAAAGGATGCTTGGCCCAGGCCATTCCTGAGAACCAGTGCTTAGGAAACTTAGGAAGTTTGGTGAAGGTTGAATTGCACCTGAGGTTGAAGAGATGCCCTTTCCAGACACCTGACGGAGAGGGCCTGGCCTGCACTGCCTCAGGTGT
Source organism: Dolichotis patagonum (assembly GCA_004027295.1). NCBI lineage: Eukaryota > Metazoa > Chordata > Mammalia > Rodentia > Caviidae > Dolichotis > Dolichotis patagonum. The sequence goes on from PVJX010015602.1 coordinate 23,081, forward strand.
GTTGATGCTTCTGTTGAACCACAGTGCTGGGCTGAAAGACAGCAGCTCTGAATTCGGACTTCTGTGTGTGCACACTTCCCTCTTCCCTCCATGGATGGATCACTGTCTGTCATTCTGGTTGTTAGAAGCAGACCCAAAAAGGGGACTGCAGAGCAAGTTTCTGTCTTTAACATCATCAAAGGGCCTTTTAACACTGAGCTGCTGTAGCTGTGAGCACCCTAAATCCATCCAACGATAGGCAAATTGCATATTTCCATTTGCCTTCTTTAGTATCCTCAATCTCTTGAGTTATGTGTGCTCTTCATTTAAACCATTTTATGGCCTATAAATGATGAAGAGAGAGAAGAATTTCCCTAAGGCTTGTAGAGAGATTTCAAACAAAAATATTTTCAATTATTGAAGAAATGACATTGATGTGGAAAGCTGATAACTGTTAGTAAAAAACAAGAGCTATCAATGATATTTGAGACAAAATTCAGTAGTGTGTTTTTACCATAATCATGTAAACTTCGTGAATCATCGAAAAACCCAAAGCTGCCACCACATTTGATATTCTGCTATCTCATCCAGAGTGATAATTTCATCCATTCATTCAGTGCCATGCGCCTGGCTCTATGCTGCACACTCAGGATTCGGTGTTAAAAAGTAGCATCCTGACTTGGAAGGAACCCAGAGCTTATTGGGAGGAATATACAAGATCAGTGAATGGTTACAGTACAAAATGATAAGTTTTTACAACACCATACACATCATTCTGGGGCACACACTGGATGTACCTCTGCAGATGGGAAGGAGGTGAGGGAAGGTCTTGAAATCTTTCTGTTAGAAGTGATACTTAAACTCAAATTTGAAATTCATTAGGGTAAATTGGGTGGGGAGAGAACGTAGAAGGCAAAAGCAACAGTGTGTGCCAGTGCTCACACTCAGGAAGCCACACAAACCTGGGGAGCTCCTCCTGAGCTGATTTCCATGGGGCCACACAGCTCAAGCATCCTCCCTCTGGGAAAACTTAATAGTATGTTGACCATTAAGACTGGAAAGGGAGGCTGGTGACCACAAACAGAATTATGTGTTAAACTAAGGAGTTTGAAAGGTTTTGAGTAGAAAGTAGGTAGAGGCACAGAAGGGGAAAGCTGCATTAGGAAGGAGTCATGCTAGTGTGAGAAAGACCAGCACATTAGAAGTGGTAAGAAACAGGCTACGGCAATGCTGCAAAGTGCCGTACATCCTAAGACACACTGAGGTGACACTCATCAGGAAGCAGGATGGTGCTAAAGGTTTTTAGTATGGGCAAAACCTTTTGTCCTCCCCAATCCACGACTTGGATAAGCCTTACAGGAGAAAACGGGAGCTTTGAGAAGGGGCGTTCTCCCCAGATCTGAGTTTGCAGATCAGAGACACTTGCTTTATTTCACCTTTCACAAGTAAAATGAGAAGTGTGTTCTAATGGGAATTTATGGGAATAACATATGACAGAGCCTTTATTGTAAAAATGGTTGCAACATTTTCCCTTTGTCTTTGATAAAGACTTCTAGCTAATATCCCTTAAAATTCGTATGCTTAGCCAAGTGTGATGACATATACCAGTGATCCCCAGACTCTGGGTGACTGAAGCAGGCAGATCACAAGTTTGAGCCTAGTTGGGTCAACTTAGAAAGACCCTGCCTCAAAAATTTAAAAAAGAAGGGGGGGAGGTGGCTGGAAATGTAGCTCAATGTGAATTGCCAACGCCTTGGATTCAATCTCCTGTACTGGCCCACACACACTAAAAAAAAAAAAAAAGCTATGCCATTTCAGTAACTTTAAGCTACCAAAAGTAAATAATACCAATATGACTTCATACACAAAAAGACAAATACACACGGAGAAAAAGCTCTTCGTTGTAAGATCTGTCCAATCCTTTGTTCTAAGACTTTGAATTAAACTCTTTTTAATTTCATTTTACAACCAGATGGTTTGTGGCACAGAATGACGCTGATTTGCAGGACCTTGGAAGCCATCTGCATTTGACAGCCTGTGCTTTCTACAGGGGTCAGTGTGGTGACACCTTGCCTCTAAGCTTAGTCTATAGCTGTACCACTGCAGAAAGCCAGAACCTGACCATACTCCAGCTCATATACATGCTACAACAACCATTCTCTCAGAATGCCCTTTTCATTTCCTTTTTGAAAACAACCTGGCAGATGAAAAAAAAAATCTTGATTGAACCACAGACTTCAGTGGCAATTCAGTAAATGATGAGCTAAGGGTATATAAGGTAGGCGAGCACTTACCTAGCATGTGTGGGGCCCTGGGTTCCAGCCCCAAAACCACCAAGAAAAATTTAATTAATGAAGGAATAAGTGAGAATGAGTTTTAACCACTTAATTGATTGATCCATTTCTACATGGTAAAGTTAATTATTCATTTAAATGATGGCTCAGGCTGGAAGTTATGACAAAGTGGCAGAAATTGCATCTTTCTCCATCCGAACGTCTACTATAGGGCAGAAAATGCTTGTGATAATTATTATTACTTCATACTTCTGGCCAAAGACACTGCAGAAAGCACTTTGCAAACCTTAGAAAATGCCTGTGATAATTATTATTATCTCATACTTCTGGCCAAAGACACTGCAGAAAGCACTTTGCAAACCTTTTATTCATGCCACTGTTATAGCTCAGCAGAATGGGAAAGCATCATACCTCAATTAGTCTCCTCATGAGGAAACTAAGGTGAGGTGGTGAGGTGAAGCTCTAGTCGAGAGTTCTCACCTGCTAAGGGTGAGATCCAGTCCTCAGGCTTACTCACCTTTTTCTGCAAAGTACCATTATCCCCCAAATAGGTACATTGGTAATCAATTTATTTGGGGAAGTTGGCACCACATTACCACAGTTTTTGTTTTGTAAGGAAACTGTCTTGTGTTTCATATTCTAAAGCCTTTGACTTGACACAGAAGAGAAGCAGCTTTCAAACTCTCAAGCAGCTACACACGCTTCCCAGGGTGACAACCACCCTTTTTATTGAAATATTCAGCTGCATAGAGTTTATTATTATATCTCTTATCAGCTCACCAGTCAGGAATATTGATTCTCAAATTGCTAAGGGATAAACTATCAAATCACCCAGCAGTTTTCTCACCAAGATCTTTTTGAGACTTTGTGTCATAAAAATTCAAAAGCAGAGCCAGGAAGGAACTACTGTATTTGAGAGTCGTCCATGAGTGATGAACAGCCAGACTTTGTCTCCTGAATCCTGATTCCTCTCTGTCTCCTGAATCCTCTCTTCTAATGCAATGAAAGAAGCCTGATGGAAGCCAAGTGCCTGAAGGTCTGAACTGATCACCTGCCCTAGGTGGGAGAACTGGGTTAGAGGAGGAGCAAGGGAAACAACACCCCAGGTCTCCCGACACGTCTGATCACTGGACCTTTTCATAGGGATCCACTGCTCGTCTTGGGCTACCCCTTCCAAATGGATCTCACATCCAGTTTCCCTTCAAGTGGTGTTTTGAAGGCTCAATAGAAGCAAGAAGAGAAAATGAGAGGAACAGTTTGAAGAAGTGGAAACAACTGACAAAGCGCCTCAGAGTCCCCTCTGGGGAACTTCCCTCCTGCCCTTCTCCCTGTCCAGCCTGGTCATTGTTAGCATCTGGCCCCAACTCCTACTCACTGGAGGTGGGAAAAAATTCAATCAATAGTTCTGCTTCTTTGGTCTTCTCACATCACAGGTTAAAAATACTGCTTTTTACAAATGCTTCTCATTTGTATTGTGCTTTCAGGTCTTTATTAGATTGCTTGTAAAATGTTGCATTTAATAAATTTAATTGAATCTCCAGGCCCTTTCTCAGAGCACTATAAATATCAAAACTGTCAAATAGGGCTTTTTTTCCCTATTGTGTAATTTTTGTAAATGGATAGATAAACATGAGTAAAATAACAGGGCACAAAGAAAAAGATTTTGTAAGGAAATATAAAGCCAGTACCTTTTATAAATTTCAGAACAGCTAAAAGCAGAGCTTTTCTTTACTTGGATGTGAGTTACATTTATTCAAAAATCAGTGTAACGAAGTTCCCATGATAAGGCATGGGGTGGGGGAGTATGTATACACAAACATGTGTTTGTGTGCCTAAGTCTATAAGCTTTCAGCACTAGAGTTTTATAAGAAAGATAAGTTCTAGGGAGGACAAAACAGGGAGATATTAGTCAGGTCCAAAATTTTGGCTCTACAACATGAGTAAGTCCTAGCGATCCACTGTACAACATAATGCCTATAATAAACAGTGCTGTGTTGTATTCTTAAAAATTTACTAAGAAGGCACATCTTATGTTAAGTGTTCTGATCACAAAAATAACAATAGGAGACCAGGGAGAAGCTTTGGGGTGGTAGAAATGTTAATGCCATGGGTTGTGGTGATGGCCTCACGATATGTTACTTATTGTTCATATTAAATACTTGCAGTTTTTGTATGTCAATCATACCACCATAAAGTGGTCTCCTGAACAAGAGAAACACAAGTTTATTAACTGACAGTAACAAAGCAAACACAGACAAAAATTTTACAATTACATAACTTTGCTACTGACTTCTAAACAGAATGTAGCGCTATACGCCTGTTTCCACTGGGCTGGCCAGCGCCTGCAGTACTAGAACCGGGCAAGGTGCTCATTGCTTGCTTGCTGATGGATTAACACCCCTATGGACATGCTTCATGCCGGGGAGTGTCTAGAAACTGGAGAAAATGGCCCTGATTAGAGGCATTTGCAGATTTCCACAGTGTAAATATTCCCACCATAGCTGATTTCAAGTTACCAATCCAACTTCACTGAAGTTGAAGGAGGGAAGAGCTGTGAAAATGGGTTTGTGAATGCTGACTGCAGCAGACTACTGGGTTACTCTTAGTCGTCTTAAAAAGATTATAAAATCTTTCAAAAATAGCAATGTACTACACATGAGAAAACATAGGCTTCAATAAGTTATAAACATGCTATTGCTGGTTTCCTGCTATATTGAGAGTAATTAGCTCAAAGAAAGCTCTGGTCTCCTAATGAGCCTGTTGTTGGCTTAGGTCTCCTTGAGTCATCGTTTTTCTCATACTTATCGCATTATATGAATAAAAAAAAAGTAAGATTCAAGTTTGTGCAGAGTAAAAATAGACTTTTGGAGGCACAGGAACAAATTTTAAATCTGTGGCTGGCCTTTAAAAACAATGGAAGCTGTTCTGCTTGGTAACCCCATGATGACCGGTGCAGGTGTTGATATTGATAGAGGAGAGCTCTGCTTTTAGAAGTGCGTTTTGAAAAGCCTCTGAGAATCACTATAAGTTCTGCAGAGCAAAGACCTCAGTACTCAACAGTGACTTGTGTTTTCTCAACCAAAAATTAGGTCTTGAGAATAACCAGCTATAGAAGGGACAGATTATCTGAAGTAAAATTAAAAGTTCTGTGTTGGAAAATCAAGGACCGATGACAGCCATATCAATCCTGGACTCTGGATTTGGATGAGAATAGCTCAACTGGTAAACAGTGCCTACTGCTTAGGTTAGTACTTCTTCAGAAATCATATTTTTTGGAGTTGTGGAGGCAGGAAAAGATCTTTGCAGGTAGAACAGCTGTTTTGAGGGTCCTAAATGAAAGTTTATTTGCAAAAAAATTTTCCAGTATACAAATACGTATTAATCACCACTGAGGTAAGCCAGATCACCTTGCATATTTGTTAAGAAACCCTTGAGAATAGTCTTAATTATTCAAAAATCAGTAGCGAGACTTACTATTCTTTTTTTACAACATAAAAACCTAATACCTTCCAACTTAAAATACATGTACAAAACAAAACCCTTTTCCAAATACATCAGCTAATATCTGAACCATTTTAGATAGTCGGGTGTGTAGTGCATCATACAAAAGTGTGACTCACTTGATTTGTTTTACTTTATTTTAACATCATCCCTAAGGTCCCTTTTTCATACATAAGTCCAATAACAACCCCCCCCAAAAGGCAATGTAACAACCTTATCTCCACTGGTGTCTACTTGGCACCAATCTGCCCTGACCTTAGACACAAGCCATTGTTAAGGGTATAACACATTTACATATTTTGCAATAAAACATCAGTTATTTGCATTACTGTGTCAAGTTTTATTTGATTCTTTCACCTAAAAATGACTCATTTTCCTTTCTTGTATTTTAAAAACCAACTACTCTAAGCTTGTTTGAGAATAATCAAAAATTGCCCATTTAGCTAGAAGTCATTTTCTTTTCAAAAGGCAAATGTTATTTAATCTTTCAGCTGTTCATTGTGCCATCATAAATACTTTCTTTTCAGCACAGTTGTGGGGACTGAAATGAGCCCACTAATTGCCTCCCATTTCGACTGACATGTGGTGGTTTAGTGGAAAGAGAACACAGCAGGGAGAAGGAAATAGGAGGCTGAGAAAATGAGAGCTAATTATTTTCACTGCCTCATGTCAGGCTCTGTGTCAGCCTTGTTTTTACAAACTGGAAGGTTTAGCACTAAATAAAACAAACTGGCGTCATGTTTTTATATACTGGCAGTGTCATGGAAGCAGCTGCACATCTCAAAGACAATATAATGCCTGCGTTCGCATGGACACCATCTGACAGGCACTGTGAGCCACGGCTAATGAGGATATCACAGTGGTGCCAATGTGAAAGGTGCTGAATTATGTATGATTCTTCATCAATGCAGCAATAGTCCTGTACATCATTATGAGACATTGTTTTGCTGAAGAGATTAAAACATTCTTAGTTCCAGACCCTGCAACCTATACGCGCTGAAAGAGGTTATTAATGGAATTTTTAGGGAGAGTTTCTTGTGGATTTCTTTCGGGTTGAAAAACAAATCTCATGGGACAAAGATGTGGCAGGTCATGACACTGTATAGATGAAGAAGAGAAGCAAATTAACCATACTTGTATTATCTTCCTTCTAAAGGCAGCATAATAAAATATAGTGTAGCGGGGTTATGCTTAATGATAAATAACCCAGGTGCCATCACAGGATGCTCCACTCTCCTGCCTTGAACTCAGTGGGCTTCGGCAGCTGAGCTGGATAATAGCAACCTGTGTAAAGAAGCCTTCTGAGGCCTAAGTCATCAACATCTCACTACTCAATACCAGCAGGACCAGTCTTTTAGTGTGTTTCTATTTTATCTGCCATGACTTCTTATGTTTCGCGACAGTCAGTTGCTTGCTATGACTGTTACTTTCTTTCCCTCCTCTTGAATCTTAAAAAGTTGAGTCCAACCACTCTCTTCTATATTTTGAAATATTTCCTCCATAAAGGCTTTTTTTTCCTCCTGGAACCTTCTTGGGTGGTTTTGCTTTTTTTTTTTTTTTCCATTCATGAAGGAAGAGGAGAGGCTGGGGATTTTGAAAACCAGTGTCTCTAAGATTAGATTCAATGTGCCCAGAACTTGAACCCCAGTCCCAGGAGGCTGAATGACCTTGTTGAATGTTTCCCCATTTTCTGAGCTTCGGTGTCCTCATCTGTAAAATAGGGGCAGTGCTCTCTATAGTTTGCAAGACTGAGAATTAAACAACATAGAAAAAATCTCAAACACATTACTCTAGACATGCAAATGTGCACCATGAAATTGATGATAGACATCAGAAGAATGGGTGCCTCTGCTTGTGGAAGGGGCTTGCCTGGCAAAGGGTATGAAGGAACTTGCTGGGGTACTGGAAATACCTTGCTTGTGTTGTTGGTTATACAGTATATACATTTGTCAAAACTTTAGTGTACCATACACTTTAAATCTGCAATTTATCAGATGTAAATTATACCTCAATAAGAAAGTACATTTAAAAAAAATTTAGATATCTGTAACCTTCAGGTAAAAGTGATCTATAAAAGCCTGAAATCCTAATTTTGAGATCTGTTTCCATTTGGAGTATCCTGAATGATCTTAGACTTAGATTTTATAAAAGGTTTATCTACAGTGTTGATAATTCTAATTAAATTTTATCAAGTTAAAAAACAAAACAAGCTAGGGATTTAGCTCAGTGGCATAAGCACCTGCCTTGCAGGCGCTAGATCATGAGTTTGATTCCCGGTACCAAAAACAAAACAAAAAAACATATATAGGGAGAGATTATGTCTCTGAATTGCCCAGAACTTTAAAGTTGAATTTTTTTGTGATACTTTCAGTTATTTTTCTATTTGGAAAATTTACCTGTCTTGATTATTTCTTTATAATCTCTTCTCTTTTCATTCCTTTCTTCCTCTTTTTCAGGAGAGAGAAAGGATGTCTGTTGTATTAGTCAGTTTTGTGACAAAACACCTGAGAAAATCAACTTAAGGAGAAAAGCTGTATTCTGGTTCATGGTTTCAGCAGTTTCAGTTCATGGTCAGCTGGCTGTGAGCCTGCAGTGAGGCAGAACATCATGGTGATGGGAGCTTGTGGAGGAGACTTCACCTTGTGGTGGCTGGAAAGCAGAGACAGACAGACAAGACATATAGTCCCCAAGGGCATCCCCCCAAGGAACCCTTCCCGTCAACCAGGTCTCCTCTCCTTCAGTTTCTACACCTCCCATAGTCCATTCAGCAGTGAAAGAATCAGTAGGTGAATGCACAGATAAGATGAGAGCCCTCATGATCCAATCACCTCCTAAAAGCCCTACCTGAGAACACTGCTGCATTGGGAATCAAGCTTTCAATACATAGCCTCTGCAGGATATGCCAGATCCAAACTATGTTTGGTATCAGTTGTACCACCTTAGAACTCCAAAGAATTTTCAATGGCTTGAAAAATATGTAATAGTGAGTATTAAAAAGAAATAACTTAATTTAGCGTTAACAGAGTATTGTTTAGGCGTTATCTTCACAGGGTAAAAGGTTCTGTTTTACTTGGCTAGTAGTCTTAATTCAGAAAATAGTTCACATTACCAGCAATCCTGAAGCATTGCACTGGGAATGCTTTCTTGGCCTCCGTTATCCATATACTTTCTCCTAAAATTATCCACGCATTCCAACAGCTGCCCTGAGAAATGTGCCCATCCTGGGTACCCAAGAGAGTTATCCTATTTTTTTTTAATCATTTCAAGTGCAAAAATTTCCCGGTCTCCAACAAAATTCCAGTTGGTTCTTACAGATTTACATTGAGGAGTCAGATTGTCTAACTAGTGGAAAGTTTCAGTAACTATATTTTGCTATCTAAAGACTAGCAAAGACACTCCCTCCTTCCCAGAGCCCTGCTCTGCTCCTGGCCCAGGGCTGGATTAGTAATTAGCATTCCCTTTGGAAGGTGCATCAGCAGTTTGTTTGAATGTGCTCTTGGGTGGTGTGGCTGTTAGGTGGAGTTTCAACCTAATTGGCTGAGGGATCTTCCCTGGAGATTGTTAGAGCTCACTTCTAAGTGTATCTGCGTAAGCCATGGAGGCATGAGGTGAGGTCTGTGTCTGGTTCCTTGCCCCTTCCATTGTGCTACTCTTCCTCTGCTCTGCTTCCTGGACACCATAAACTAAGCATCTTTGATCTGCCACACCCTCCCACCTTCTGCCTTAGAACCAGGAACTGAAACAGCAAGCCAAACTAAACCTCTCTTCCTTTAGGCTGTGAGTGTGGAGGGTGTTGTCCTGTGGTGGAAAAGCTAACCAGTAGAGATAAAGGAATCCAGTTATAAACTAAAAACCCAGGCTAGTCAGACCCATCTTCCTTGATTCTGCATCTGCACTGAGACAAGAGCTGACTGAATGGAAGTTAGTGAACCTTCAAGAGACAGGGCCTACTGGTGGTCTCCAGGTGTTTGAGGGAGTCCCTCAAAGGGGGCTGTAGGACCTGGGTCTCTCCCTTTCTGATGCCATGGCCAGAAGGTGAGCGGTTTTGATCCCCCACACCTGGCCATGTATGCTATCTCACCACAGACTCAAAAGGGACCATTGTAGCCAACCATCATGGACCAAAACCTCCAGAACTACATGCCAAAATAAAACTTTTCTCTCTGTAAGTTGATCATCTCAAATATTGATCACAGCAAGAGAAAAAAAAAAAGCTAACTAACACAAGAAACCTGCTTTTCATAGTACCACAAGACTACATTGGTTCAAATGTCGATGTGACCCACATTTGCTACTATGTGATCTCTGTCAAATGACCACATCTCTCTGTGCTTCTCTTTCCTTGGCTAAAATAAGACTTGCTGACTGTCAATCACATTTAATAGCCACTGCACCTCCAGACATCTGATGGTGCCTATTAGTAGAGGTGCATTAGGGTCTACTGAACCAGACATGAGCAGAATTCATACTATATAATCCATGTATATCAGAAGATATAAATAAATCTATTTCTTTTATTATTTTCCTAAAACCAGTCATGCATATGTTGCAACTTTTTTCAACATTGGTCATTTCCTGGTTCCAGAGATAGTCTGTACCACTGGGCCCCTAGGCTCCTACCCCAGAGAAGTGCCTGATGCAGTCTGCCTGCTGCACTATGATCCCTAATCTGTACCACACTTTGCACCTTCCTGCCTCTCAAAGTTCCTTGGCCCTCTGTCCCATTCTCTTCTATCACTGTTAAGTGATGGGCCAACTGGTCCAGTAAACTAATTGGAGCTACGTTGGTGACCATAGTAGAAACAACAGTAACTGTACCTTTTTGAGCTCCTGATTTGGTTTGACACATGCTGGGTACTGCATTTATATTATTCCATTTAATTGTCAGAAGAGTATAGTAACCCATTTGTGAATGAAGATCACTGAGGTTCAGAAAGTTACATACACTGGCTGTGGTTGGGGGGAGGGGGAATGGCAAAAACTAAGAGTCAAACTCTGGTGAGGAGGACTTTACCTTGTGATCTCCACCTTGCCCTTCTACCCAGGTTCCTACAGTAATGGCTTAAGATTTAAACTTAAAAAAAAAATTTAAATTTTTTCTGAATTGTTTCCAAACTCCATTTGGAGTAATTAATATCTTCAACCAGTTGAGTGACTAGCAAGGACATTTCAGACCACCAGGGGTAAGATGGTTTTGAAAAAGGAGTTCTTGAGGCCCTACGGAGTCTTTCAGAATTCTGAGATGACTGCTTTTGATTTGTGCCTGCTGGAATGGAGAGTTGTCTATAGTCACTGAAAGTTACAGTCTTAGTTACTTTTCTCATTGCTGAGACAAAATACCTGACACCCAAGGTTAAGGAGGAAAGGTTTATTCCAGGTACAGTTCATAGAGGCTTCAGTCCATAGTCAGCTGGGTCCAAAGCAGGGTGGCGTAACAGAGGGACATTGCAGAGCAGAAATAGTTCATACTGGCAGAAAGCAGTGAAGTAGCAGCAACAGCAGATAGAAACAGCTGCTTTCTTTTCTGTCCCTTATATTCTATCTAAGCTGCAAACTTACTGATTTGGTGTCACCCATGCCCAGGGTAGGGCACCCTTAGTCCCAGTGTGATACCCTGAATCCTAGTATCACATGCATGGTCCAGCCACCTTTGAAACTCACTTATGAACAAATGAGACTTCGAGGGGACATTTAGATACAAGTCATAACAGTTACTATGAATACTAGTAACACTTCTAGCTCTTATATCAAGCAAAAATCAGTAAAAGTGAATGGTTTTTAGATCAGTGGCCATAGTCTCAATACCTGGTTCATGTCACAGCCAAAATGCAGTACAAGTAAAGACCTGGATTAGCCTCATAAATATGTGGAGTTGTTGCTTTTAATAGTGCTACTGATAATTCCATTCATCCTATGCATTATGAAAATCATTTCTGTGATTCATTGTTTAAGAATTTGTTGCATAGCTTTCCATAGGTGTGCTCTGCGGAATTAAGTGACCACTGTATAAATTCTAGTAGTTGTAGACAATTCTCCTAGACAGCTCATGACTCATTGGGCAACAAAACTGCAAAAAATGCCCTAGATTAATTTGAAATTTTTCAGAATTTAAGGAATTCCATTACTTTTTTTTGCAGATTACACAACTAGGTAACAATGACATCATAGAGGCTTTGAAAATTTCTGAGTTATATGAAGGGATTGGAAAATTAAATTAATACTTTAGATGAATATTATATATCCTCTTTATTTCTCATGCACTTTTGTAACAACCAGGACCTATTTTTCCATGAAATGAATAATGCCATCTTGTCTTACAACATTCTTGATTATAGTTTTATTGTTTGTGTCTACTTTTGTGATTCCATTAAAAGGCTTTCTTTCAGATAACAGAAAAGGAGAATTAACAACAGCAACAACAAAGACCTAAGCTGTGCCAGGCATGGTGGTGGACACCTGTAGTGCCAGTTGTCTGAGAGACTGAGGCAAGAAGATCACAAGTTCAAGTGAAACCTGGGCAACCTTAGTGACTTAGTGAGACTGTATATCTCAAAATAAAAATTTTAAAGGGCTGATCAAGTGCTTGCCTAGCATGAATGAAACCTGAGTTCAACCCCTAGTACCAAAACAATCAGATAAAGTAAAAGGTCTATAACACTCTTATTTGGATCAGTGTGCCTCCAAGGCAGAGTGGAGCAGGAAGTGGTGCTGCAAGGAGAATCCCTGATGTGTTGCTTTTTTGGGTTATATTTCAAAGTCTTCTCTGGTCTTTTTTTTCTGTCTGTTCTCAATGGATCAATCCACTTATGGAGCTTGGCAAAACCATTCAGAGAGTCCAGCCCAGCCACCCTCCCGTATTCCCTTCCCTGTTAGCATCTCTCTCACTTTGGAGGCAGTCAGCTCTGCCATCACCGTCCCACTGCCACCACCTGTCGACCGTGAAACCCAGGAAAGTTCCTCACTCTATGAGCCTCATCTAAAGGGACTGTAGACCTGATTTTCAGAGTTATGAATACTAAGTAAAATAGCATAGTGTAAGTAACCAGCCATGTGCCTACATAGTAAGCACTCCACAAACGTGGGTTCCCCCACACCCCCATGATGCCCTTCTTAACACAGAGCTCTTCTGACAGTGCTCGATGGGGATATGGAGGAGCACTCAGACTACGAGCCGGGGATGAAAGAGACAGTTCCTGAATTACCATGCAGTTCAAAGTTTTTTGAAAACTGCTGACTAAATAACTCCAAAACTGGACAGGCAAAAGAAATTTGTCTCCTCTGGAATACAAGACACTTGTATTCGAAGCACTGCCCGTAGGGAGCGCTCACTGTTTCAGAGAAGAACATCTGTAATATCAGTCTTTGTCCTGCCTATGGGCCAGGTTGCCCGGGTAGCAGTGGCTCCAAAACAAAGAAATACCAAGATGTTTGTCGCTTTTTAGTGCCTAACTTGACTTATGATAGACAAGAGCTTGGTTTTCACTTTGCTGAATAAACTTTCTGCTTCAATAATGGGCTCTCCATCTTGTGAAAATGTCCAGGCAGAGAGGGTTGCTCCCCTCAGATGTGAGTCCTGCTTGGACCTGCAATTCCTTTAGAAGCTTTTCTTTCTTCCTTTCTTTCTTTCTTTCTTTCTTTCTTTCTTTCTTTCTTTCTTTCTTTTTCTTTTCCTTTATTAAGTTTATTGGTACAGTTTGCATGTGCATATTGATCACCTTCGCCATAGGAAATTTATACCTATGCATGATATTTTGGTACCTCTTTTCTTCCCATTCCCCTCCCCTCCCTTCAACCTCTCTTCCCTTCCTTATAAAGCTTTGTTTCCATTTTATCTTACTTTTCTCATTTGTTTTTCTTTCCCTTCCCTCTTCCCTAGTTCCCCTTTCCTTTTGAAAATTTTTGCTTTTATTATGTATAATATCTTATTATATATTATGTATAACATCTATTGCACATTTTGGTTCTTTTTTACAGTTTCAGTTTCTCACACTAGAGAGAATGCTACATTTACACATGTCCAATTTATTTCGCTTAAGAATATGATCTCAAGGTCCATCATTTAGCTATAAGTCTCAAGTTTATTCTTTATGGCTGAGTAGTACTCCGTTGTATTTTTTTAAAAACACATCTTTTTTATCCATTCATTAGTAGATGAGCATTTAGGCTGTTTTCAAGATTTGACTATTACAAACTGTGCTGCTATAAACATGGGTGTGCATATATCACTGTGCTATGATGATTTAATTCTTTTGGGAAGATGCCAAGAAGGGAAATAGCTGGGTCAAATAGAAATTCTAGTCCTAGTTTTCTGAGGAATCTCCACATTGATTTCCACAGTGGTTGCCCCAGGCTACACTCCTACCAACAGTGAAGAAGGGTTCCTTTCCCCAAAAACCCCGCCAACATTTGTTATTGGTTGATTTCTTGATAATAGCCATTCTTTCTCCACCAGAGGCTTTTCCAAAATATCAGTCTCCCCCAGCTTCCCACTGAGGCCAACAGGTTTTCAACAGCCTCTTTGTTGATCTTCCTCCATGAGAATTATGCCTGAGCTTGCTCTAGGAAACGGTCCAGGTCTACTGTTACCAGAGTATTTGCTAGTGCCAGCATGTGAAGTGTTTGTTACATTATCTGAAATTTCAGAACCCTTCATTCTTCAACAAGTGTAAGAGAGAATGTGAGTTTGTGGTCCATAGGTCCAATCTGGTACACAGATGTGCCTTTATTATCCTTTGAATATTTATCCTCCAACATGTTTATTCCTAAATTCTTCATATAGCAAAGTAGAGAGATCTTTATTATAAGCCCCCATATACCTGCCCCCTCAATTCAACCATTAGCATTTTATTCTTCTCACCTTACCACTTACCTACCTATCCCTTGAGCCATCCAGCAATCCTAATTTTTTATGCATTTCAAAATAATTTGCAAAAATTAGTACAATTCCTGCTAAATACTTTAGTATGGTATAATTCAATAAGAAATCCACAAATGTTAAGCTTACATTCACTGATTATTGACAGATACATACACCTACATAGGCCTGACCTCTATCAATAGAGTACTAAAACCCCCTGGAATTCCCTCGTACCATTCCCAGTTCATCTCCATCTGCAAAGCAACTGCTCTTATGAATCTTTTTCAACCACAGATGACTTTTTGTAGAATGTCCTATATATGGGATATTAATTATTCTTTTGTGTGTGAAGCACTTCTTTCATTCACTATAATGTTTTGAGATGATCCATGTTGTTGCATAAATCAGTAATTTATTTTCATTCTGCCACTATTTATCCAATTTCCTTTGACAGTTTTTTTTTTTCTGGGATAAAGCTGCCAAGCACATACCCAGACAAGTTTTTTTAAAATTTCTCTTAGGCAATAAACATGTTATAGAAGTAGAATTTCTGGGTCTTAGGATAGGCAAATATTTAGTCCTGTGATAAATTACCAAATCTTTTCCCAATGCAATTACATTCCCACCAGCAATGTATGAGAGTTCCAGTAGCTCCAAATCCTAGCCAACATTTGATGTTGTCAGCCTTAGCCATTCTGGTGGGTGTGTGATAGAACTTCACTGTGGTTTAGATTTACACTGCCCTGGTGACCAATGATACAGAGCACCTTTTCATGATATGGTGTTTTTAAAATTTAATCAATCATTTAAAAATTAAGAAGTTTCACATAGGATCCTGGATTCCCAGCTTTTCATGCAGCATTAAAAGACCTAGCAAATGTGAACTCATATTCCCACCTTGGATCAGTCAAGAGAAACTGACCAGTGGCTGTGCCTTAAAGGCAACTACTCTTCAGCTACCCAATAATGCCCAGTTAAGTTACCACACCTTATCACAGTTGCAATGCTGTTTTCCTCCTTGTGAAGAGTAAAGTGAGCTATTTCTTGAACCTCTTACTAGGGAAATTAAAAAGGAATCAAGAGGGCTACAAAAAAGTGGGAAGGCCACATTTCTTTGGGGCAGTGAGAAAAATATTACTATAATGTTTAATATGTGAATTAAATGGATGTATTCTGAAAGGCTGCATCATAAGACTGTATATTGAAACTGCCTGGCTTTACTCATTTTTATTACCTGCCTTGCCCCATAGAATTCTGAGTTGGTAACTCCTTTTGTACAGCTCTTGAACTGATAAATTATGTCTCAAGGCTGCAGTAACTGGAGGTTATTGAGATATATAAAGGGATCTAATTTCATGTCTTTTTATTTGGAAAAAAAAAACCTTCGCCATTCTTTATTTAGAATATTTTGTGCATTATAAAATATGGAGACAAAATTTTTTTGTTTCACTTTCTCAATTCTGTAATTTTACTTTGAATTTCAGGATTGTAAGTGGAAAATGTATATGGAGATGGATGGGGATGAAATTGCAATAACCTACATAAAAGATGTGACATTTAACCCTAACCTACCTGATGCAGAGATTTTAAAGATGATAAAGGTAAGGTTCTATTTACAGCTTAAAAGTTTTTTGAATTCACAGTTATCAAACAAAGATATTAAAATACCCCAGCAGTGTGCTTTTGTGCTTGTGATGCGCGCATCAGCTCAGCCTCAAGCTGGCTGTTGAAAGGCACATTTTATTTAGTAGATTGAGACGATAATAGGTTTTTGTTAAAATTCCACTTAGGCTGTGTGAACTAAAAAGCACTGCAAAAAAAAGGATCATTTAATTTTTTTAATAAATTTCCATCTACATTTCTGTATGCTTACCCTGTCATTTATTAAAGGAAAGAAAAATGTTATTGATGACAATATTTACTTCAAATTTGGATCTTTTAAACATTGGAAAATTTGTAAAGAGGAAGACTTTCCTCGTTTTAGTTCAATTTCCTGCAAGACTAAGATGAGGTATATGTTTTAATGGCTCCTCTGGTTCACATTTAGGAATTCCTAGAGTTGTCAGAGGAATTACTACTACTACTACTACTACTACTGCTACTCCAGGGTCCCTGGTAGAACTGTGCCTTTGGCAACACTGAAGAAAGGCTTATAGAAATGCTTAACTTGCCCCTCAGAATGGAAAAAAAAAAATCAGTTCTGTCCCAACCATACAGAGAAAAACACACATGAAACGTCAGCCGTAGAAGGTCAGCAACCTGAGGCAAACATCTGGGGTGTCAACAGGATTTCATCCTGACCTTAGCCTTCAACTCTGGTACACTTTTACCTGGGTATTTGGGCTCAGTGAAGAAAAGGAGACTTGTCACAAAGAATCAAAGTAAAAACACAAGTAGAAAAGTAAAATGAGCCTTCACTGCCACGGCATTAAACTTGTAAATGTGTTCTCTGCACAAACATGATATTGCTAAACACCCAAGTTCTTTTAATATACAAGTGGATTCATCAAGTAGACTGATTTGATATTCATTGTTGGGTTCCTTTGCATAACTGGGAGTTATTTCAATGGCATTATTTATCTTTAAAGATTATGTTTTGGGTTTAACTTCCATATGTTGTTGGGGCATATGATGTTGTGATGTCTTGAAGACTAGAAAGTATTGATACTGTTACTGGTGTTTGGGTCAAAAGCCCTTATTAGAGGGACCCAACAGATCAGGTCCAGCCACCTATTCCATAACACACTCAAAGAAATGAGCAGTGGTGAAGAGCAAGAAAGGAGCTTTAAACAACATGGCCATGCTGGGTTCAAGGTCTGTCTTCAAGGGTCTGACAGCAGCTTTGGGGTTTCATAGAAAAGGAGAACAAAAGCAAGGACTGAGAGTATATATATATATATATATATATATATATATATACAGCTGGGGGTGGGATTTACATAGCTGGCAGCATAGGTAATGCTGGTCAATTCGTCCTGGTTGATCAGTATTTCAGGACTGGTTCTGTGATGTCTTGGGGAGCCATCATCACTTGATGGGGTAACCTGGCTCCCATCATCAGATGACTGGGCTCCTGCTTTGGGAGAACAAGACTAGCTACCATCATGGGGTATTTGCTCCTGGTTAAGGTGGTGACCTCATCATGGGATAATCTTTGAGCTTTTCCTGGAATCCAAAGTGACTAGAGGTTTAGGACAGCGACTAGGGACTTCTAGACATCTCTCCAAGAGGTCTGAGCTGGACATTATAAAAGCTAGCAATTAGATGTCCCTGCAAACCCTAAAAATTATTTTAGTTACTCTTACTTTGTTGTCCTCAGTCTTGAAGGGAAATGAGATAGGCTAACTGAATTTAGGAATAACAAACCTTGTAATGCAGACACTCCCTGAGTGATTAACATGCGGATGTGCAGAGCTGAGCAGTGATCTGACCTGGAGCTTTAAGGTATTAAAGGAGACATAGAAAATGAAGGCAGAGATGCTATTGGGCATCCACCAGCCTAGCCACTAAGTCCCTATTACAATCCTTTCTGCTGCTTTCCCACTCATGACCTCAGTGGCTATGGCAGTTATTCCTTGTTTCAATGTACTGTAAGAGTAAGATCCAAATCCCTGACTACGGGTAGAAGTTAGTAGCAGGATGGAATTATGAAACATAGTGCCTGTGTTTCTGCAATACCATGTGTGCAGAATCACACAACAACATTAGCAGGGCTCCTGGAAAAATAAGATGGAGCAGACCACTTAAAATGTATAGAACTTTTTTTAACACCAAGAGAAACAATAACAATCCTAATATAAAATAAAACAAGCCCTGTTTGTATCTATTACACTTTCTGTTACTCAGCTTGTAGGCAATCATTCTTTTGCAACATTAAACTAGAGGGTCAAAAAGATGAGAGGAAAATGCAATCACTTCTAATAGGGATTAGTTTCATCAGAATAAACACAGGCTCCAAGGCACAGGTCCTGTCACTAATCCTTCATTTTAAGACAGTGGAAAATATTGCCACAATATCCTCGCTTGTACATGTGGCAATGAAGGACAGCCTGACAGAGTGGAAAGTTGAGTGATTGTTGAAGCCACTATACCAGCCACTGCTTGCACTCAAGGGACACACTCCGGGGTCTTCTCATATTGTTGTAGCTTTCTCTTAATTTTAAGAAATATTTTCTGTTGATGCTTTAAACATTAGCATGAGTTAACAATATAATTAGGTCCAAACTATAATAGATCTTATATTACAAAGGAGAGGATTGTGGGAGACCAGGATCAGGTATTTACAGTTTAGTGGAAGGATGTATTAATGAAAACAGCCCAAAACATTAGCATATTGTGAGCCAGCATCACTTGCATGATAATCTCATGTGATGCCTCTATTTGCCAATGGAGGATGGCACAGCTGGCCTTGAAAAAATGCTTTGTGGCAGGGCAGGCTGTATTGTGGTGTTATACCTCCTGGCTTTTCTTTTTCAGCCACCGTTTGTGATG